>CABHPH010131526.1:4958-30096 GCA_902168325.1 Peromyscus nudipes
ACCTGCTCACCCACCCACGCACCCATCCAACAATCATCCATTCATTTATTTACCCATCCATCCACCCATTCATCCATCCAACCACCCATCTTCCCACTCCTCCCTCACTGACCATCCATCCTTTAGGTGGGGTGCTCAGCTCGCTTCTGTCTGTAGCTCCCCCATACCTCTTCCACTCAGAGTGAAGGAACCCTGTGACACCATCACAACAGGGGTCTGTGGCCTTGGCTTTCCAGTCATATTCTGGCTCCCACTTCTGGCCTGGCACTGCAGCTCCATCTGCCCGGGTCCTCCTGTCCTGCTCCCATGGGACCCAGAGATGTGAGCGCAGACTCCCCTTCCTGGCGGTTCTGTGCTGGGCGGGTCCTGGGTGCCCTCTCTGCACCCTTTTGCACGTGAGCAGCCTGGCTAGGACAAGGCACTTCATCCGGCTCCTGGCCTTACATCTTGGACTGCCAGGGATGCGTCCGAGGTCCCCGTGCTTCTGAGACCCTGTCCCCCTGCTGATATTGTACTGGCAAAATCATCACGTGGTCTGTGAGGGGTGATGTATTGTCACTTTAGAGTGTCGGTGGCGACCTGGTCCTTTGCCTGGAGGCAGCCTGACTACTGAGTCCATGTACTTGGGAATGCAAACTGTGGGTGGGCACGCACCCCCGTGTTCCTTCACGTCCTCGTGATGACTCCTCCTTCCCTCTTGTTGCCGAGCAGCAGCCTTTGGAAATTGTATCATATAAATTCATAAAAAGTAACTTGCCTCGTTTTACTACTGTGGGCCGTTTTCTCCCACGGGCCGTGTTCTCCAGTGCAGAGCGCTGCCAGTTTAGTGTAAACTTGGAGAGAGCGCGGGCAGAGCTTAGTGTTTGCGTGTCCCGCATGAGGGGATCTGCTTGGGCTGCAAAGCTATTTATTTGGCTACAGTGAATCCAGCCGTCACTCTGTGACTGTGGAACTCATTGGCCCTGTGTCAGCACCGTCAGCGCTGGAGCCCCTCAGGAGAAACTGAGGCAGTTGCTACAAGAGGAGAGGCTGTGGTGGGCCCCGTGCTGGGAGGGGACAGGACAGTAGGTGCCTCGGCTGATTTCTCCTCACCCATGGGGAATCTGCCCACACGGCACAGGGCTGGTGGGCTGTGGAGTACAAGTCCAGAATTGGAGTGAAAGCATGTATGCGTTTATCTTTTTATGTTATTTTACCTGAGAGGTGGTCATGGTGGCACATGGCTGGAATCCCAGCACTTGGAAGGTGGCGGCTGGAGGGTCAGGAGTGTAAGGTCACACTTGGTTATATAGTGAGTTTGAGGCTAGCCTGGGCTACGTGAGTCCCTGTCCCCCAACCAACCTAAGTAAATAAATAATACAAAATTACAGAATAAGCTGGGTGCAGCTGTGTGTATACACAGTCCCAGCATTTGGGGAATGGGGAAGCTGCAGTATGTCTCAAACCCTGGAGTTTGGGGCTAGCCTCGGCAACAAGCAGGACTCCAAAATAAATTAATTAATGAGACATAAGTCAGCGACAGGCTGGGGAGATGCCTCGGTGTTAGTTAAGAGCCCTTCTTGCAGAGGGACCTGCACTTGACTCCCAGCTCCCTCAGCTGGGTGGCTCCAGTTCCAGGAAACCTCACGTGCACACCCCCCCCCCACACACACAGCGTGAGGATGGAGGCTGTGCACCCCCCCCCCCCCCCACACAGCGTGAGGATGGAGGCCTGTGCCACCAGCTGCCAAGATGGGGTTGGAAGGAAGTGGCAGTCATTTCTAGATTCCTCGCTCCCCCCCTTCTGTTGAGACAGTCTCCCTATGTAGCCTCAGCTTCCTGAGTGCTGGGATGACAGGTGTGGACCCCATGCCAGCTTCCCTTCCAGAGGGGAAGCTAGGTGGTGGATGTACTGAAGGTTCCGCTTTGCTCTTCCTGTGTTCCTCTGACTGTGTCCCTTTCCACCGAGATGTTTGTCTAGATAGAGGCCCACAAAGTTTCTTTTTCTTTTGAGACAGGGTCACTGTATCCCAAGTTGGCCTCGGACTCCCTATGTAGCCGGGCGGTGGTGGCGCACGCCTTTAATCCCAGCACTCGGGAGGCAGAGGCAGGCGGATCTCTGTGAGTTCGAGGCCAGCCTGGGCTACGGAGTGAGATCCAGGACAGCCAGAGCTACACAGAGAAACCCTGTCTTGGAAAACAAAAAGCAACACAAAACAGACTCCCTGTGTGGCCAAAGATGGCCTTCACCTCCTCATCCTCCTGCCTCCTCAGGTGTGTGCCACCACACCGCATTTATGGGGTGCTTGGGATGGAGCCCAGCACATGCTGGGCGAGTGCTCTACCAACCGAACTACAGCTATGAGGTTTCTGTGGAAGGCAGTTGGCTGATGTTTGCATCTTTGCCAGCCAGATGGTCCCTGTCTGGATCTTGTCTGCCATTCCTGTGGGTGGTGACTGGACTCAGTGAACGCGCATGGCACCATCCAGTGTTAGAGCCTGGACATTGAAATCAGCCTTGGGGTTGGGGATGGGCAGGACTCAGTGTTAGGTGGGGGAGGGTAGATCCAGGACACCAGGCGTAAAGGTCCTGGGGCAGTGGCTGTAGATGTCAGGGAGGAAGAAGAGCTCCAGATCGCTGGAGAGAACCAGCTCCCGGGCTGGGCTCGGCCTGCTGACGGATCTCTCTCCCCCCAGTACATGGGCTGTATTGAGGTGCTCCGATCCATGCGGTCCCTGGACTTCAACACCCGAACGCAAGTGACGAGGTGAGGCCTTGGAGTGGGCTGGGGGCTCGGGTCGCAGTTGGCACGTCCATCATGAGGCCCCTTGAGGGTGGCATAGTGGGGTGGAGGTGACCTGCCAGGCACCCACAGACAGGCCTCAGCACCGGCTGTCCTTCAGCTTGCGTCTCAGCTCTGTTCTTGGTTGTTGTGCATGGCTGTGGTGGACATTCCCCAGACTCGGTTTCCCTTCAGCCTGCCCTACAGTGGGGTGTGACTTCAGGAGGGTGACGGGAAAAGCTTTGTTTATTCCAATTGCTGTGAACTTAAAAACTAAGACACACCCGGGCGGTGGTGGCGCACACCTTTAATCCCAGCACTCGGGAGGCAGAGGCAGGTGGATCTGTCTGAGTTCGAGGCCAGCCTGGGCTACAGAGTGAGTTCCAGGATAGGCTCCAAAGCTACACAGCAAAGCCTTGTCTGGAAAAAAACGAAACAAGACAAAAACAAACAAACAAAACAACTAAGACACAGAGCCAGGTGTGGTGACTCACACCTGGAATTCCAGCACTTGGGAGACAGAGGCAGGAGGTTTGCCATGACCAGGCTAGCCTAGGCTACAGAATGGGACTGTCTCAAGAAACAAACAAAAACAGTAGACAGGATTTATTGCCCCAACAACCCACCCCTGTACACTACTATTCATTTAAAATACCTCTGCATAGTGTTTTATAGCCACCTGATCTATTTCCAGAACATCCCAACACCCTAAAAGGAAGCCCTGTTCTCATGAGCAGTTATCTGCCCACAGCCCACCCAGCACCTACAAATCCACTTCCTGTCTCCGGGCATTTCTTAGCAGGGAGCCCCACACCGTGGCCTCATGTCTCTGTCTTAGTCACTGGGTGCCGCTCTGGCGAGACCCTGAGAAAAGCCATTCAAGGGAGACAGGCTGTATTTAGCTCACTCGGTGCGTCAGAGAGAAGTGCATCAGGCAGAAGCTCGGAGGATCTGCTCATCATAATAAATATGTAATAAAATAATAGACAGATAATAAAGTTAAATTTGCTTGAGGATCACAGTCATAATAGGGAACAGAAGAGATGAATTAATATGTGCATGTTTACGCTCAGTTTGCTTTGTTCACTCGTACACAGTCTAGGATCCCCTACCTAGGGGATGGTGCCACCCATAGTGGACTAGGATCCCCTACCTAGGGATGGTGCCACCCATAGTGGACAGCTCTCCCCGCCTCAACACAATTGAGATAGCCCTCTGCACATGTTCTCTGAGGCTCACCCCTGGGTGATTAACCACATGTCTCACTGGTCACAAGTGTCCTCACGGTCCCTCCATGCTGTGGCACATGTCAGACCTTCACTCCTCTTCAGGGTTGAGTAATACCCCAGTGGGTGGACGGACCAT
The DNA here is from genome assembly GCA_902168325.1 of Peromyscus nudipes. Taxonomy (NCBI): domain Eukaryota; kingdom Metazoa; phylum Chordata; class Mammalia; order Rodentia; family Cricetidae; genus Peromyscus; species Peromyscus nudipes. The sequence continues at coordinate 9,086 of CABHPH010131526.1, forward strand.
GCTGTGTGTGCATTCGCCCATGCTGGACACTGGGTACCCAGGACTCTTCACTTCCCGTCAGCCCCGTGCCCTATCTCTGCCCCGGTCCTTTGCACCACCTGCTCTCACGAAGCCCAGGCTGGCCTTGATCTTACTGTCTTCCTGCCTTTGCCTCCTGAGCAAAGGGATCATCACGCCCGGCTTTCCTTGGCTTGTCTCTTGGCCCCCGGCTCTGCTGTGTCTAAGTTCGGTCTCCCCCTTCCGCAGGGAAGCCATCAGCCGGCTCCATGAGGCCGTGCCAGGTGTCCGGGGCTCCTGGAAGAAGAAGGTGGGTGCCGCCTGTGGTCCTGCAGAGCTAGTGTGTGTCTTGGGAGGCTGCAGGGAACGCTGTGGCCACCCAGAGCCGCTCTGGCCCCGGGGATCTGACTCAGGTGGCACACTCTACCCTCCCAGGCCCCCAACAAGGCGCTGGCCTCCATCCTGGGGAAGAGCAACCTGCGCTTCGCTGGCATGAGCATCTCCGTCAACATCTCTGTGGATGGCCTCAACCTCTCTGTTCCTGCCACCCGCCAGGTGGGAGCCACTGCCCTCCACCCACAACCCCACCTTTGCCCAGCCTACAACCCTGCCATCTTACCCCACCCGCATCCTGATCTTGGCTCCACCCCCACTCTACCCACAGCCCAGCACCATTCCTCTCAGTCCTGTACTTCCAGACAGGGTTTCTCTGTGTAGCCCTGACTCTCCTGGAACTCACTCTGTAGACCAGGCTGGTCTTGAACCCGGAGATACGTCTGCCTCTGCCTCCCGAGTGCTGGGATTAAAGTGTGCGCCACCACCGCCTGGCTTCAGTCCCTCCACACTAGCTCCATCCACATCCCCACCCTCAGCACTGCCGCTCCGTCAGTGCCACCATAGACCCCGCCATGCCCACTTTCAACCCAGTCCACAGTGCTATCTGGCCCCACCCTCAACTCCACCCACTGGTGAACCAACCCCTGGGTTACCCTTGGCTCTATCCATCTACAAACCCTTCACCCTGCTCTTGGCCCCACCCAGCCTCAAAGCTCTCGGCCACACCCACCTGGCAGGCCTCTCCTATAATCTGCAGGATCCTTAAGATGCCCAGAAATATATGATGCCCGCTGAGGTGGAGCCAGGACGTGGGGGTCACTATGGGCATGAAGTCCCCAGCAGCCAGGATCTGAATGGTCTGCTTGCTGCCTTTATGCAGGGCAAGGCCACCATGAGGGCAGAGATGTCCGCAGTTGTCCGGGAGGATACCTGGGCTGGAGTGGGTGGCGGCCAGGGACAATTCTCAGCTCTCTGCACTCTGAGGACTTGGAAGTGGGCTCCCCCTGGACGTGGGGAGGAGAGGCATCTCCTGGGGGAAAGGACAGCATGAACCTGGGGAGGAGCCTGGAGTCCGTCCTGAGAGTAGTGACCATGGCATTCCCATCTCTGGGAACTGGGGCAATGCAGGGCTGGCTGAGCAGTTGTCCTGGAGAGGGGCCATGGCCGGGTCTCGTGGGGAGGACTGGAATGAGGATAGACTGAGGCGGCAGGGTGGGCAGGCCCTGCTGAGGGCTCACGGTGGGGAACAGGCTGCGGGAAGACCTTGACCCCAACAATAACCCTTATCCCGACTCTAACCACCTGACCCCCAAGCCCAACTCTTAATTCTGATTACCCTAACTCTAGCTCCACCCTCCATCCCAACCCCACTGTTTTGTTTTGAGGCAAAGACTCACCGTGTAGCCTTGCCTGGCCCAAAACTCGTAGAGATCATCCACTTGCCTCTGTTGGGATTGAAGGCATGGGTCACCGTGCTTGACTTCAGCCGCACTTCTAACACTAGCCCCAATTGCAACCTACCCCAACCCCTAACCTTAACTCTAACCCTAATCAGGTCATCAGGTATGTGGCAGACCTGGGTCTCTTAGTGCATAAATTCTCACTTGCCCTGGTAGATCTGAGATCCAAGGAAGTCTGAGCTGGAATTTTATCGCTAGCAAGGCACGGGCTGAGTTTATCAACAGTGGTCGCAGCCATAGTTCCGCAGTGAGCATTTCTTCCGTCCATGCGTCTCTGAGCCTCCTGGCTGCTGCTGGTGTAGGCACATGCCAAGGTGCAGGACGGCATGCAGAGCTACACATGGCATCTCACATCGGATACGGGACAAGCTGGCCTCACATCAGATGCAGCTGGTGCCAAAGAAACATGCTTGTGGGCGGGGATTCAGTTGGTAGAGTGCAGGGTGTGATGCCCTGCATGGGGGGGGGTGTCTTCCGAGTAGCCCAGCTGGTTAGTGAGTGGGGGTCTAGAAGGTGGGGGTACTCTGCCCCACACAGAGGCTGGGAGCCTGCAGCATGGAAGGTGCTCCCGAAGGAGCTGCTGCTGCTGTTAATGGAGAAGGAAGACCACTCTGGACACAGGCCTAGGGATAGGGCGAAGGAAGGCAGGGGCAGGGGACCGGAGCCTGGAGCAGAGCCTGGAGCGGAGCCTGGAGCAGTCTGATGCCCAAGCTCCGCCCTGGTGGGAGGGACACTGCTTGTTCCGTCTCCTCCTGAGCCCATGGTCCCGCTGAAGGGTCGTAGAGGCTCCTGGGAAGATGTGGCCACTGAAGCCTCAGTTTCAGCTTGTGAGTCTTGTGAGTTTTGTTATGTTGAGTCTTAGGAGCCTCCTTCCTCCCCACTCCTCCCTCCTCCCCACTCCTCCTCCCTCCTCCTCACTCCTCCTCCCTCCTCCCCACTCCTCCCTCCTCTCCACTCCTCCTCCCTCCTCCCCACTCCTCCCTCCTCCCTCCCCCCCGGAGGGCACGCTTTAATTCTGAGGAAATCAAATCCCTCTACAACTTTAGGAACCCGATGTGACAGGCAGCAGACGGGGTGGGGTCATGTAAATGAGCGGGAATGAACACATAGCTGGTCCATATTCCAGAGCCTGGGATAGGCTGCTGGGAGCGTGTGTGTGATTGAGAGTGTTGCCATGTCCCCATTCAGGTGGGTACACAATCATGTGACTCCCGAGACCTGGCCTCCTGTGTCTTCCTTAGGCCCTGTCCAGTTCTCCCGGGGCTGATACCCAGGTGGGACTCTGTGGCCTTAGCAGTGTTAGACGGCATCCCCATGTCATCTCCGTGTGGCTGAGGCTCACCTGCCAGGGCTCTTGGTGACCACACCTGCTTCCCTGTCCTCACAGATCATCGCCAACCATCATATGCAGTCCATCTCCTTCGCTTCAGGCGGTGATACGGTAAGATGGGTGGGCGGACCTCTGTGTCCCGTGTCACCGCAGCCTTCCCTGACCCCAGGTGGGCCCTCTGCCCCCCACCCCGGGGAGCTGAACCTGGCTAACCTCTCCCACCTGTCTCTCCAGGACATGACTGATTACGTGGCCTATGTGGCCAAGGACCCCATCAACCAGAGAGGTGAGCTGAGGGGAGCGCAGGGCCCTGGGTCTGGGGCAGGGCTGTGCTGGAGGTCACAGGCGCACTGACCCCGTGACCTCCCCAGCCTGCCACATCTTGGAATGCTGTGAGGGTCTAGCCCAGAGCATCATCAGCACTGTAGGCCAAGCCTTCGAGCTGCGCTTCAAGCAATACCTGCACAGTCCCCCCAAGGCCGTAGTGCCCCCCGAAAGGTAAAGAGACCCCAGGTTTCCGGGGCCAGGCTGCTAGCTCCACCCTCCAGAGGCAGGCTGCCTCTGCCTTCCTTTGCCCAGAATACCTTGTGTGGCCCCATCCCCATTTATCTCATCTAGGCTGAGGGCTGGCAGGTGGCAGCCCCCTTGTCCTCTTGAGGGGATCCCATCTGATAGCAGAGGAGGGTGGGATGTCTTACATCTGGGTGCTGCATGCTGCCCTCTGGTTCTAGTACAGACAGCTGCCGGTGTTTGTGGCAACCCTCTGCACCGGGCACCATGTCCCCTCTCGTGGATCATGGTTACTGTCACCAGTGTTAAGTGGGGAAGTCGTGGCTGATAGGTGGAGGTGGAGGGTTGGGAAGGGAGGGCCAAGTGTTCTAGCCTTGCCCTGTGCCCCCAGGCTGACCGGGCTGGAGGAGTCGGCCTGGGGTGACGATGACGAGGCCGGGGACCACAATTACTACAACAGCATTCCAGGGAAGGAGCCACCCCTGGGTGGGCTGGTGGACTCCAGACTGGCCGTCACACAGCCCTGCGCACTGGCCACACTCGGGGGCCTCGGACAGGTCAGTTTCCACTGTCCCGTGGGGCCAGAGGGGCATGGAGCTGCCCTTGGGGTGGGTGAGGGGCGCCGGGTAGGAGGAGGGCCTGGCACATACCAGGGTCACCACGCCTTTCTTGCAGGTAATGTCACCTGCATGGAGAGATGCCCGTGGCTTGCCTTGGGACATGGGTCCCTCTGGAGTAGGTAGGTTGTGCGGCCTCACAGAGTCTGGGGTCCCCTGGAATGTCCCGTCCCCGACAGACCTCTGTAATTGTGCCCCGCAGGCTCCCAGGTCTACCCCATCCTGCCCTCTTCATTTGGGGGCACGCTCAGCTCCTCACCCTTCTGAACTCCAGGGGGCGCCGCCCTCCTGCGAGACCCTGTCTCCTGCCCTGTACCTTGACTAGGCAGGCATATTAGTGACTCATGACTCTGGAGGTTTCCAGATTTCTGTGCACACTCAAGCACTTCAAATATGAATTACTTCCCAGTGTCTCCAGTGCGGAGCTCACTGCTGGATGACACACTTGGGTGTTGTCCAAGTGACAATCCTTTGTGGAATCTTCCTGCACCTGTACACTGCAGACTTCTTCATCTTTTCATGACTGTATAATATTCCTCCGTACAAAGCACTGTGACCTCTCTGGTGTGAGGACCGTGCACCCACTCCCAGGTGGATGGGGCCCCTGTGAACTTGACAGAGATCACCCGGTGCCTTATTAATCTTCCCATTTGGGGCTGTGGCTTTGGCTTGCTTCTCCCCCGGCATCCACTTGACGCGGTCAGTGTTCATACAGATCTCAGGTCTTGTCAGCCCCTCTGACTCCCAGCTGTGTGTGTGTGTGTGTGTGTGTGTGTGTGTGTGTGTGTGTGTAGAGAGAGGATCACATGTAGCCCAGGCTGGCCTTGAATTCACTATGTAGCCGAGGATGACCTTGAACTTCTGCTCACAAATAGGTGCATTTTCCTTAAAACAGAAAAGGACAAAACAAAACAAAACAAAAAACGTTGATATAGGGTCTCATTCTGCAGCCCAGTTGGCCTTGAACATCACATCCTGCTGGCTCCTGGATTCACATTTAGTTGCCATCAGTATTTTATGTAAGCTCTTATTCTCCCCATTTTACAGAGGCTAAGTGACATGTCTGGGCTCTTAGAGGGCAGAGCCATGTGTCCCGTGTCACGCTGATGGTACAGGCAGGGCTCACACTCCCCGAGGAGGGCTTGGCCACAGCTGCTACTGTCCGATCCTCACTTCCTGCCTGGGGTTCCAAGAAATCTGCTCAGCTGAGCTCAGACGGGAGAAATGAAAGTCAGGGCTGTTCATGAGGTTAGCACAGCCCGCAGTGACCCTGAGGGGCGAGGCTGGGGGACAGGGCGTCCTGCTACCCCTGGGTGGGTGAGATGGTATGAAGGACCTGGCACGATGTGAATAGCCCTCAGGAGACAGGTCCATTCCAGAAGTAAATACAAAGGGAAACACAGCACGAAGAGCCACATTTGACCTCTCTCACCCAGGTAAAAGCTGAGTGAGATGGTCCGTGTCCGGAGTCCCGACGCCGAGGACAGAGACAGGAGGGTCCCCAGGGCTCATTGGCCATCCACCCATTCTAGTCTAATCAGAGTTTCGGGTTCGGTGAGAGACCTTGTCTCAAAAAATAAGATGGATACGTGAGGAAGACACCCAGCACTGACCTCCAGCTTCCACGTGTACATACACACATGAAAGGGGAGGAGGTGGCCGCCAGCCTTAAAATAGGAGCAGAGTGTGGGAATAGCTCAATCATGTGACCGGTCATATAGTGCAGGCGCTCGAGAGCCGCGGCTCTTACTGTTCAAACAGAGGGTCCACGTGAGTGCCCAGCTCTTTGCAGCTTGGCGCCCCTGCCTACCCTCCCTTTGACCAGAGAGCTGCCCGCTCCCTGTGACATACCTGGGCTCGGGCCCAGTCTTGCACGTGTGACCAGCCTCTGTCCCCAGCTGGAGCGCTGTGTGGCTCTTTACTCCTGCAACAAGCCTGGGTTTGTCCCCTGTGGAGTGATGCCGTCCCTGCCCCCTCCTGCTCCCTCTGGGTCTTGTTCCATTCCCTGTCCTGCTCCCCTCTCCAAGTCCTCTGGGTGTCCGTCTGACCTGCCGCCCTCCATCCTTTCCAGCCCCACCTGGGGATGGCTATGTGCAGGCAGATGCTCGAGGGCCACATGACTACGAGGAGCACCTGTATGTCAACACCCAGGGCCTGGACGCCATGGAGCCCGAGGACGTTTCTGAGGCACCTCTGCTGCCTGAGGACAGCCCGAAGAAGGACGTGTTTGACATGCGTGCGTGGCCGGTTCTCCGTCTGATCTGGGATGGCATGGGGAATGCGTCCTTGGGAATCCAGAGGGTAGATGGTCCCTGACTATGAACCTCAGTCGGCTAGGGGCAGAGTTCTGTGCCATGCCCAAGCTGGTCTGATGGGTGAGGCTGAAACCCCTTTTGTGGGCAGCCCAGCCTCTGCCCACAGTGAGGGGAGAGCCCTGACCTGGCAGTGAGCCTGGCAGTCCCTACCTAGTTGGCTAGATCTCTCTGGCTGTCTCAATCTCAACTCAGGGTCTCATGTGGGGGTTGGAGAGCTGGTCCACCTTCCTCCTCTGGCAAGGCCATCCTGAGGAGGAGAACTGTTGTGGTGGAGCCAGTGCCCCCCCCCCCACCCCCAGGAAGATGACTCAGTCTTATGACCCAAGCTAATCTTTCCTCCCAGAAGGGTTTGTAACGCTCTATATTCTCATGTCGGCCCCACCCCCGCCCCTGGGTACTGCGGGGTGCTGACTCTCTCAGGGCCTCCCAGATGGCTAGAGATTTCTTCCTCCAGATCTTTGCAGTCGGTCTTTACTGTCGCTTTTCTTTGGTGTGTGCCGATAAGCATTTAGAAGCCAGAAGACAGCCTTGGCTAGTGTTGCTCAGTGCTAAACACCTTGTTCTTTCAGTGGCCTGGGATTTACTAACTAGGTTAGGCTGGCTGCCCAGTGAGCCCCCGGGATCCTCTTGTCTCTGTTTCCTCTGTGTTGGAGTTACCAGGACACACCGTTGCCCCCAGCTCTTTACATGGGTGCTGGGAATTGAACTTTGGTCCTCTGGTTTGCACTGAGCCATTTCCCAGACCTCTGCCATTGCACTCCTTCTCATCACTGCAATTGTGGCGAGAGGTAACAGCTCCCGAGTGCCTGCTGTGTGCGGCGGCACTGGCACTGGTTGTACAGCGTGGCCTCTTGGCTCCTCACCGCGGGAAAGCAGGTTGGGGTGAGCTCCCTGCAGCCGTTTGCCTGACTTCCACGGGGAGGTGGGTTCCCAGTCACCACTTGGTAGGGGAGTCGGTGGGCCTGTGGGAGCCTGTGTCAGGCTCGTGGGTGCCGATCTGTGTCACATCCTGCCTCCCCCCTGTCCCTGGAGGGTCCCGAGACTGGGAGAAGTCACCTGGCCCAGAGCAGTGACAGCTCCACAGAGGTAGGGAGGTGAGGCGGCCTGCCAGGCCAAGGGCATAAGATGTGGTCAGCCATGAGAGCCGTCCGTGGTGGTAGAGCATCCGTGGCGGTAGAGCGTCCGTGGCATCCGTGGCGGTAGAGCATCCGTGGCATCCGTGGCGGTAGAGCATCCGTGGTGTCCGTGGCGGTAGAGCGTCCATGGCGGTAGAGGCGTCCGTGGTGGTAGAGGCAGGGCGAAGGGAGTTCTGGTGTGTCTCAGCTTCCCCTGAAAACAGCTTTGACAGTGAATGGAACCAGTAACCTTGTCAACAGTCACAAGGCTGAGGTTGCTGCCGCTGCGGCCAACGCCAGACAGAGCCCTAGTAAGTTTCAGATCTGGGCTTGCAGCTCCACACTGGTTATTCAATAAAGTAAGAGTATGAGGCAGAAAGAATTCAAGGCTGGCCTTGGCAACTTGGTGATACTCTCAAAAAGTAAAACAAGGACTGGGGACATGGCTGAGGGATAAAGTCCTTGCCTAGAATCCCCAGTGAGGGACTGGGGGCGTGGTCAGGGTAGAGCCCCGCCTAGAATCCCCCAGTGAGGGGCTGGGGGCGTGGTCAGGGTAGAGCCCCGCCTAGAATCCCCAGTGAGGGACTGGGGGCATGGCCAGGGTGGAGCCCCGCCTAGAATCCCCAGTGAGGGGCTGGGGGCGTGGTCAGGGTGGAGCTCCGCCTAGAATCTCCAGTGAGGGGGTGGGGGTGTGGTCAGGGTGGAGCCCCGCCCAGAATCCCCAGTGAGGGTCTGGGGGCGTGGTCAGGGTGGAGCCCCGCCCAGAATCCCCAGTGAGGGGCTGGGGGTGGGACTCTGGAGTGAGCCTACCTGGCAAGCCTGAAGGCCTGGGTTCTGTCCCAGCAATAGAAAAAAAAAAAATAACCCACAGGACCCTTCGAGGATGCCCTGAAGTTGCACGAGTGCTCAGTGGCAGCAGGCATCGCTGCAGCCCCACTCCCTTTGGAGGACCAGTGGCCCAGCCCCCCTACCCGCAGGGCCCCCATCGCACCCACAGAGGAGCAATTGAGGCAGGAGCCCTGGTACCATGGACGCATGAGCCGTCGAGCTGCGGAGAAGCTGCTTCGTGCCGACGGGGACTTCCTGGTGAGAGACAGCGTCACCAACCCGGGGCAGTATGTCCTGACAGGCATGCACGCAGGGCAGCCCAAGCATCTGCTGCTGGTGGACCCCGAGGGCGTGGTAAGCTGGCCTCGGGAAGGAGGGGTGGCAGCGGCCCCGGACTTCAGGGTTGGCACCGGTTTTTAGATAATGATCCCGAATGGTCGAAAAGCTCATTGGCATTAGCTTCTGGAGAACTAAATATTTTTCAGTTAAGGATTTTTTTTTTTCTTTCTTTTGAGACAGGATTTCTCTGTGTAGCCTTGGCTGTCCTGGAACTCGCTCTGAAGGCTCAGATTTACAGAGATCCACCTGCCTCTGCCTCCTGAGTGATGGGATTAATAAAAAAGAATGTTGAATCCAAATGTGGTGACTCATGCCTGTCACTCCAGCACTTGGGAGGCTGAGGCAGGAGGATTGCAGTAAGTTTCAGGCCAACCTGGAACTTCAGAATGAGAATGTTGTCTCAAAATAAATGAATGAATGAATGAATGAATGAATAAAACATTTTAAAGGGATTTCTACTTTGAAAAGCATTTCGGGGTTCACGGAAGCACTTCTAGCCCAGCCTCCACACTGGGTGCCTGCTCCCCACATGCAGGATGGCAGTTGTGATTTCTTTCTTTTCTTTCTTTCTTTCTTTTTTCTTTTTTTTTTTTTTTGGGTTTTTCGAGACAGGGTTTCCCTGTGTAGCTTTGCGCCTTTCCTGGAGCTCACTTGGTAGCCCAGGCTGGCCTCGAACTCACAGAGATCCGCCTGGCTCTGCCTCCCGAGTGCTGGGATTAAAGGCGTGCGCCACCACCGCCCGGCGTGATTTCTTTATCTGGATCTCTAATTTATCAAGTCAGATCCTTTGTGGAATCAGTTGTCACCACCACCCCCTTTTTTAGTCAAATTCTCACTGTGTGTAGCTCTGTCTGGCGTGAAACTCCCTCTGTAGACCATCAGCCTGGCTTTGAACTCCGCCTCTGCGGAGTGCTGGGATTAAAGGTGTGCACCACCACACCTAGCTCTGTTCATTTTCCCTTTTCATTTTCAAATTTGTTATTATTATTTTATGTCTATGGGTCTTTTGCCTACGTGTGTGTGTGTGCAGTAGCGTCCTCGGAGGCTAGAGGAGGATCCCAGAGGACTGGAGTTATGGTTATGAATGCCCAGGTGGGTGCTGGGAATCAAACCCTGGTCCTCCCGAGAGCAGCCGGTGCTCTTAACTGCAGAGCCATCTCTCCAGCCCCATCCGTTTATTTTTCTAAACCACAGACTGCCTCTTGAAAGGCGGCATGGCTGACCTTGCTCCCGTTCCTCTGGCATGGATGTTGCCGGCGCCATGAGAACCACAGATGGCTGCTTCTGAAGCACTCGGGGGTTTGGGACGACCTTCTAACACCATGGGGACGAAGGGTTGGGGCTTGGAGCTTTCTCATGGAAGCCGTAGTTATTTTACTGTCCAGAGCAGCGGATCTCAGCCTTCCTGACGCTGTGACCCTTTAATACAGTTCCTCGTGTTGTGTGGCCCCAACCGTAAAACTATTTCATTGCTGCGTCATAAGTTTCAATTGTCTGCTGTTAGGAATTGTGACGTAAATACCTGATAGGCAGGGTATCTGATATGTGACCCCTGTGTGAAAGGGTTTTTCAACCCCAAGGGGTTTGTGACCCACAGGTTGAGAACCCCAGTCTAGCTGGCCCCTCATGTGATTTCAGGGGTGTCTTGGTTTCCTGGGTTTCTGAAGCACACGACCACCAATGATACAGCTTAAAAGAGGGCAGGACTTGTCCTGGGGAGACCTCTGTGCCAGGCCTTTGCTGGAGTCTGGGAGTGGTTGGTGATTCTTGCTGTCTTTGGCTTGTGGACACATCGATACCATCTCTGTCTTTGTGTTCCCGGCTCCCCCCGCCCCTTCCTGTGTCTGTCTTCTTCCTTGTCTTGTGTGCACGTGTGCTTGTGTGTCTTTTCCGTGGCTTTGTACCTTTTTTGAGGCAGGGTCTCAATGTGTAGCAGTGGTTGTCTTGTAGCTTGTAGACCAGATTAGCCTTTGCCCTCCTGAATGCTGGGGCTAAGGGCATACAGCTCCACCCTTTCTTTTGAGGCATGGTCTCTCACTGAAGCTGGTGCTCTAAGATTTAGGTTGCCCGGTGAGCAGGCTCCTCCCTTTCAATACCGGGGTTACAGGTGCACGAAGCTTTCACAGGGAGTTGGGGACCCAGACTCAGGTCTCCATGCTTGCTCAGCAGGCAAGTTACTGACTGAGACGCCTCAGCTATTCTGCTTTTTATTGTTGTTTTTGAGACAGAGTCTACAAGGCTGTCCTTACACTCAAAATCCTCCTTCCTGCCTCAGCCTCCCTGAGCGCTGGGATCATGGGTGTGCCTTACCATACCGGGCCCATGGTTCTGGAGTCTTGGGGCTGATTCTGGGGTGGAGTCTAAGCTGGTGGGGGCGTGGCCTGTGGGCTGCGTTTGGGGTGGGTGCTGAGGTCTCTGCCTACAGGTGCGGACGAAAGACGTGCTGTTTGAGAGCATCAGTCACCTCATAGACTACCACCTGAAGAACGGCCTGCCCATCGTGGCTGCGGAGAGCGAGCTGCACCTGCGCGGAGTGGTCTCCCGGGAGCCATGAGGCAGGTGCTCAGTAGCCAGCTCCACCGGCTGTCTTCGGAGTTCCTGTGATAGCCACCCCTTCTGTGCGCCCCCGCAGCCGCCTGTGGCTTTAGCACATTCACTGTGTGGTGCGGCTATCGCAACAGCGAATTGCAGAACATTTTATCATCCCAAAGCAAGTCCGGCCCCTAGAAGCAGTCACGCCGCCCTTCAAGGGCTGGCCCTACTGCGTGTTGCTTGCCCAGGTTTCCTATCTGGGGGAGGGTGGGTTCGGTTTACCTTTGGGCTTTTGGTGTTAAGGGGATGGAGGGCTGAGGGAGTGAAAGAGGGAGTGAAAGACGTGATGACCTCAGGGTCTCTGGGCAGAGCAGGAGGAGGGAGGTGGCTGTGGTAGGGAGGGCAGGAGGTAGCAGCTGGATGTGGGAGCTGGGTTGGGGGAAGTAGGGGGGGCACTGTGGAATTTTCCCCAGAGCTGCTGGTCAGGTCAAGCTGTTCTTCGTCCCCATGACAACGTCTCCTCCTGCCTGGGGGCCAGGGCTGCAGGCAGAACTGCTCTGTTGAAATGATGTGGCCCTGTGGACCTCTCCCATATCTGTACCACGCTGGGTTGGTGTATGTCACCCAGACAAAGGTTCTATTTTAGCCTCAAAGGAATTTGTGAACCTAGACGTGAACACTCAGGGTCCTTAGGCTATCTCTCAGACCACACCGTTCTGAGGCTAGCATCTTTGTCTGCACAGAGAGGTTAAGACATTGCCCTGGGGCACCCAGCAGCAGCTTGCAGAACCCCAAGTCCCAGGTAGCTGTGTGTCCATGGCTGCTGAGGTCCTTTCTGTTCAATGAACACAGGTGGCTGCTGTCATGGACACCCTAACTTTACCTCTTTCTGTCCACAGGTGATGGTCCTCAGCCCAGCTCCTATCCCCAAAGGCCCTTGCCATGGCCTTGAGGGCTCAGCCTTTCTCTTGGACCTTGAAACCACCAGAAACAGAATGGCCATCATTTCTCCTTCCGCATGAGCCTCAGGAAGCTGCCTTTTCCTAGCTGCGCTCGGCTGGCTGGGCCAGTGAGATAGTCAGAGTCCAAGCCCCTGGTCCTGCCTGAGCCTCCACCCTGAACTTGGGTGAGGTAGTATAAACCAAAGACTGACCGAGTCGCCTTTAACAAAGACACCCCAGATGCAGGCCCTGCCTTCGGTTCCCCGTGGGGCAGAGACATCAGGCTGTGTCCACGGAATGACGTGTGGGCAGGTGTAGATTCCTGCCCTGGCTGGGCTCTGAGGACCCAGATGCACTGTTGCCTTTGGGGGCGGGGATCAAGGTGCTTTTGGGTCTCAACCCCCTGCTGGGGGAGCAGCCTTGAGGCTCACCTGGAATGGTAGGGCATCCAGGTGAGTTAGAGGCAGAGGAACCTCACTGAGGTGTGGCATCCGTCCACTCAGCACCTCCCAGCTGTTCCCTGCCTGGACCTTCAACTGTAATTAAACCCAGTGTTGAACGTGAACCTGCTGTGCCTGTGTGGACCTGCCAGGGTTCCCGGGTGGATAACTGAGGCTGAGGAGGAAGCTGTGCTGAGTCCTGGGGCTGGAGCGCCTGTGGGGTCTGACCACTCCACAGTACCCCCACCCCACCCCGTGCCCCAGCTCTCAACAAGCCTACGATTTTATTCCAAGAATAAGGAGGCCTCTGTTTCTCTGTTCAGTGTTACCCCAGCCCCTTCTTGGAATCACTGTGACCTACCTCCTAGGGGCCCCACCCGAATGAATGGCCCCTGTACACAGGGGCCCCTAGGGAGGACTGGGCACCTCTGTGTGGTGTTCTGGAGTCCATGCCAGGGAGGGCGTGGGAGTATGAGCTTCCATCTGCCCCAAACATGAGACGCCAATAAAGGCAGAGTTACAGATCACTTTGATATCCTCTTCCTCCAAATACAGAGGCTGAGAGCCCCGTCCCCACCCACCCATCTTTCCATCCCCCTACCCATTCACCTCCTAACTTATCCATCCCCACTCATCTTTCTACCCACCCATTCATATGCCATCCATCCAATCACCCACCCATCCATCCACTTTTCAGTTCATCTACATATCTATCCATGTATCTACCCATTCACTCATCAGCCCATTCTTTCATCCACCCACCCACTACCCATCTAGTTAGTTCATCCATCTACCCACCCATCCATCCATCCACCTACCCATCCATCCATCCACCTACCCATCCATTCATCCATCTACCCATCCATCTATCCATCCATCCATCCATCCATCCATCCATCCATCCATCCATCTATTCACTCACCCATACATCCATTCTCTCTTATCCATCCATTCACCCATCCATCCATCCATATATCCATCTTCCCATTCACCCACTCACCCATCCATCCATCTACCCACCCCACCTTCAGCCCTATCCACACCCCACCCACCCTTCTATCCACTTACTCATCTACCTGTATACCAGCTCATTCATCCATCCCACCACAGTCCTTTGAGCACCTCTCATCCGCCAGGACTTCTGCAGGGATGCAAGACTATCCCAGACATTGATCAGCAAGTCACCACTAAGTGCACTTTCCAGGTAACACCTGGAAAAGGATCCCAGGAAATCTGAAGGGTATCGTTGTAGGGCCGCTGTTGATCCCAGGGTGGAGGTGATAGAGTTCTGGGCAGAGTGGGAACATGCCCAGAGGCCCTGTGTATGTGAAGCTGGCATGCCCAAGGAACAGACAGATGCCCAGGGGTGGAGGACACAGGACTGAGGAGTGGCTCGGTGCCAGAGAGCTGCTGGACTGCTTGAGCATGAGGTCATAAACTTGATTTCCAGTGAAAAGAGCCACTGCGGCAGGGAGTGTCCTGTTGGTAGGGCAGGGATGTCTGAAGACCAGGAAGAGGCAGTGTGGTTAGATTCTGGAACCTGGGTAAAAGAGGGGTCTAAACTAGCTTCATTCATTCATTCATGAATCTGTTCATATATCAGGTCTTCACAAGGTCCAGTCCCCTGTGTCTCTGAAGTCCTGTGTCTGGTGCCCTCAGGACATGTACTCACACCTGCCTGAGTTTAGGGACTCCAGACCTCACTGTGCAGGCTAGGAGATGGATGCTAGTGACTCACCAAAGACACACACGTGGTGAGGGGTGACAGGATGGCGGAGCTGCCAGGCTCCGTTATCTACCTGATTGCTGAGCTGAGCCACTGGTAAAGAGAGGCTTATGTGGCCAACCAACCCTCCTCCTATCCAGGACTCAGGTTCAATTCTCCAGGAAGCCCATGTGCTTGGCTCTGGGGGGATTCCACCCCCAGCCCAACCTTTCACACCTTCAACTACTCAATTAACATTTGCCCTGAGGGATCTTGGGATGGGTGTAGCAGAGTTCCGAATTCGAATTCTGGGGCTCTCTTCCTCTGAAGTGTCCATAAGCCCCTTACACAGGGACGGGAGGCCTAGCTCCCTGTGGGCCTGCCAAGCACGGCACATGTCTGGAAGCAAACAGGCTATGGAGCAGGAGCAGTCAGGCTTCTGTGATCTGAGGTGAGACTTCTCTTGCTAGGGCTGTGTGGGCACAAGGATTGGCGCTGGGTCTTGAGCCCCGTGTCTTAATTCTATAGCACTGCATTGTATTTTATGTGTATGAATGTTTTGCCCGTGTGTGTGTGTGTGTGTGTCTGTGCACCATATGGGTACTAGGAACTGAACCTGGCTCCGCGATGAGAGCAAGTTCTCTGAAGCACTGAGCCATCTCTCCAGCCCCAGACAGGTGCAGAATACCACACAGGCTCTGGGAAATGCCCCTCCCACTGGCCCTGGGGGCTGAGGTCACACGGCAGGAGGTGTCACGATCCAGGACCGCAGGAAGAAGCTAGATCAATACCTCCTACTCTAGGAGCTCTCCCCAGCATGAACCCAGCCCGAGTCCCAGATAGGAGGGGGTTGGCCACATCTGCCTGTCAGTGCTTCTGCTGACAGAGGCAGACAGCAGACGGCTTTGTTGACCAAGTGGCTCCTGTGTGCCATCTGCCAGCTGGAAGGGCTGGGCTCCTTCCCTGCAGGGTGGGGTCCACGGGGGGGGGGGCAACAGGGTGGGAGTGGAGACCCACTTCCAGGTACCTTTCCCCATGGGCTTCCCTTTCTACGCTTCCAAATATAACAGGGTGTAGGGGACAGCAGCCGGGCTCAGCTTTTGGAGCCAGCCTCTGGAGCTCTTTGCCGCCTGGGTCGGCGCCCTTGGCTAAGACACGTGCTCACCTGCAGAAGGTCTGGGAGAAAATTCTAACCAACATCTCTCAGGCTCTCTGGGACCCTCAGCAGTGGACAAATGTGGCCTGTGGAATCACTGAGGTGGCAGAGGGACGGAGGTTTGGAAGCTTGCCTGATGGCACACAGCAGGAAGTGTGTATGGCCATAAGATTCAAGCTCCAGCTGAGCAGACCGAGACAGCCTGGTTCCTAGGGACTGTGATCCAGGCCTCTTCATCTGCCGTGACCAATGGCAGTTTCTTCCATTCCCATGTTGCAGTTTTTGTTGTTTTGTTAGTTTGAGACAGGGTCTCACTCAGAGAGAGCGCCTGCCTCTGCCTCCTGAGTGCTGGGATTAAAGGTGTGCGCCACCACGACCGCTTGCTATAGTTGGGTCATGGAGAGCCACACGCTTACACTACCGTTCACCTGTGTGTTGCTCTGTGGGCACCTGTCTCACCGGGCATCAGGATGACCATCAGATTGTCCCCAGCATTTGGGTCATTTGGCCATAGATGGGTCCCAGATAAATGTAGGCCCATGGAAGGTGCATCCCTTCAAGACCTAACACTGAGCTGTGGAAACCCAGTTAGTAGTGACCAGGCCTCCCTCTGGGTAGGTCCTTCTAGAGAGAAACTGTCATCTCTCTACAAACCGCTGAGCACGACTCCCTGCTGGGTGGCCATGGGAACCCGAGATGGAGAAGGTCATTTAGAAGCTGATTGGGACTCAGTTCCCAATTCCAATCATTATAACTATTATTATTGGATGAAGCGCCGCTGGCTAGTGAAGGGGCCTGCTATGCTCCCCAGAGATGAGGGGCGGTGCCCGGACCGGAAGTGGTACAGCTTGTCTCAGCAGAGTCCAGTGTCACAAGCCCCAGCCCCCAGCTCTCCATCCAGTCTGTACTCCACTCAGTCTAGTACCAGGAGGCCCAGATCAGTACGGTGGGGTCCTGCTCAGGATCACAGGCCATACAAGTTGATATCAGTAGACCCTGCCCAGAGCCCAAGAGCCGTCCCACCCAGCTGGATCCGCCCCTGGCCTGTACCAGTGGGTTCCCCTAACCCTCTCTGCGCTCCCTCCTGGTGCCAGGCAATTGGTCCAATGCTACCGGCCCCGCCCCCGGGCCCCGCCCAACAAAGTCCTGCCACTCCTGCCAGCCCCGCCCCTTCTTCAGACTCCACCCTATTTTAACCAGGAGCCCCGCCCATCATCCAACCCCGCCCCCCAGCCCTAATAAGGGACCATCTCCTAAGGCCCAGTCCCACATGCAGACCCCGCCCTATTTATATTAGGAACCCCGCCCCCGGTGTCCCCCCACCCCCCCACCCCCACCAGTTCCGGGAGGCCCCGCCCCTCCCGGATTGCGGGGACGCGGGCGCGCGGCCGCACTCGGAGGAATACGGCTTGGTGGGCGGTTTCCCGCGCCGAGCGCAGAGCTGGCCACTGCGCTGCCGCCTCGCTCGCAGCTGCGCCGGGCCCGCAGCCGAGCCCCGCGTTCCGGAGTCGCTGCAGCCCGCGGCAGGTGAGCCCGGCGCGCTCCGCGGTGCCCAGACCCCGCTCACGGAAAGCCGGGGGCGCGGTCAGCTCGCTGCGCCGGGGCCCCAGGGCCGCCGCCTCCTCCCCCCACGCGAGGCGCAGCAGCTGAGCGAAGCCACAGGTGGGTGGCTGCTGGGGGCGGGGCCGGGACAGCTCAGGCCTGTGGTTCCTGGGGGAGACCCCGAGCTCTTCAGGTGGGTGGGTACGTGCGCGGGATACAGGCTGGGCCCAGCTGGCGTGGGAGGGAGGCTGACACTACTCAGGGCGCCACAAGCTCTCAGCGTGACCCTGCATTACGCTGACCTCTACCCTGACAGGTGGTGACCCCTGAACCAGGTGTCAACCCCATGGGGCCCTGGCAGATGACCCCCCCCCAGTACAAGTGCTAGCCTCTGACAGTTCTGATAATCAGTTGACCCCTGGGCACAAATGCCGACCTTTTGGTAACCCTAACAGGTGACCCATGCACATAGGTCCCACCCTCTGACAGCGCTGACAGGTGACCTTTGAGCTCAGCTGTCACCCCTGACCCCTATTTCTTTTCTCAGACTCCCTGGTCTTTGCCTGTTGCCCTCATGAGAAAAACCAACATGTGGTTCCTGGAACGGCTTCGAGGGTCCGGGGACAACGGGGCCAGCCGAGGGGTGGGTGGTGAGGCTGGGGACAAGGCCTCCAAGGGCCCTCTATATAGCAACGTGCTGACGCCGGACAAGATCCCCGACTTCTTCATCCCCCCCAAGCTGCCCTCAGGCCCCCCAGAAGCCGAGGGGCAGGCAGACCTGGGCCCATCCACCTCGGAGCAGAACCTGGCCTCTCCGGGGCCCCGCCGAGCACCACGAAGCCCCCGGCTGCCTGTCAAGCTGGCCTCGGAGAGCAGGAGCCTGCTGAAGGCAGCCACACGACACGTGATTCAGATAGAGAGCGCGGAGGACTGGACCGCAGAGGAGGCCACCAACGCCGACCCCCAGGCCCAGGGTGCCATGTCACTGCCCTCTGTGCCCAAGGCTCAGACATCCTATGGCTTTGCCACACTGGCCGAGAGCCCCCACACCAGACGCAAGGAGTCCCTTTTCCACAGTGAGCACGGGGCCCTCGCCCAGGTGGGCTCCCCCGGTGCTGGGCGCCGGCGAGCAGGTGCCAAGGCCAACGGGGGTGATGGGGGATCCCGGGAGGCTGGGGGGGCCCTGATGAGCCCTAGCCGCTACTTCAGTGGTGGGGAAAGTGACACGGGGTCCTCTGCTGAGTCCTCCCCCTTCGGGTCCCCTTTGCTGTCTCGCTCTGTGTCGCTGCTCAAGGGCTTCGCCCAGGACAGCCAAGCCAAGGTGAGCCAGCTGAAACACTCGGTGGGCCGCCACGGCTCCCTGTCTGCCGATGACAGCACCCCAGACACTAGCCCAGGTGTCCGTCGCCGCTTGACCCGCAGGGCCACCCCGGAACCAGGCCCCGAGTCCGGCCAGGCACCACGTGGAGAGCACACAGTGCGGATGGGCACCAGGGGCAGCGTGAGGCTGCTGGCCGAGTACGAGGCGGCTCAGGCCCGCCTGCGTGTGCGCCTGCTGGCGGCTGAGGGCCTGTATGACCGGCCTTGTGATGCCCGGAGCATCAACTGCTGCGTCGGGCTGTGCCTGGTGCCCGGGAAGCTGCAGAAGCAGCGGAGCACCATCATCAAGAACAGCCGCCACCCCATCTTCAACGAGGACTTCTTCTTTGACGGCCTGGGACCGGCCAGCGTGCGCAAGCTGGCCCTCAGAATCAAGGTGGTCAATAAGGGTAGCAGCCTGAAGCGGGACACACTCCTGGGGGAGGAGGAACTGCCACTGACCTCGCTGCTGCCCTTTCTGTGAGGTCACCGGCTCCTCCCCCTCCGCACTGAGCTCAGCTGGGGGGAGGGGGTGGGCGGGGCCTGGGGCCCTGTATTTCCCTGGATCTCTCTTCGTGGATTGCTCTTTTCCTAGGAGAAGATGGGCTGCAGGCGCAAAGCACTGCTCTGCCGGCCGGCACCCCTCCCCTCCCCCTCCACCCGTGATAACTGCCTGACCCTTCCATCTAGAGTTGTGGGGTTCTTAGCGGTCCCAGGATCCCGGGTACCTAAGGCAGCTGGGACCACCCAGAGCTGAGTTCCCTGAGGGGTTGTCCTTTTTTTTTTTTTTTTTTTTTTCCTTCGCTGCACGGGGGTGATTTTCCTCATAGTCTGGTTGCTAACTCTCTGCTCAGACGCTCTGAGAACCTCTCTGTGACATCCCCCAGTCTGTGGGAGGTCATCCTCCTTGGCCAGGCTGGCTTCAGGTCGATCCAGCCTCTCAGGTTCTGGGGCTGGGGTTCCATCCAGAGCCACAGGAGGGCTTGGCCTTCTGGCTGGAGCTGGGGAGACTGGAAGGCCGGGGCGCACGCACTCGGAGCTGAGGGGGGCAGTGTCTCCTGGCTGTTGGCTCTTTGGCACAGGCTTCTCCCCACTCCTGCTGGCCAATCGGAGCCACCTGTAACCCAGAGCTTCTGCCTCAAGCCTCTGACTCCCTCCGTATTCTGCAGGCTGCAGACAAACTGCCTTCCCAGGATGCCCTTTGCTCCCGAGTGTAAATAGGCTGTGGCGGTGGGTGGGAGGGATGGGGCTGGGCTGTGAGTGGTTTCCCTGCCTAGGAAACCCTCCTGCCTGGGGTGGGATACATGGCTCCCTGATTGGCTACTGTGTTTTGCACAAACTCTATGGCTCAGAACAGAATGGACTGCCTGTTGGGCGCTGATGGACCAGGGAGGGCCCGTATCCTTCCTCTTTTGCTGTCTTCAAACTCCAAAAGCCCAAGTCCCTCTAGAGAAGGGCATGGGAGCTGATTCCTTAGGGGCCCTGGAGGCGCAGCCGAGTGGCACTCCTCCCTAGGCCTGGTCCCCACTGTCTCTGGAACTGGGCAGTACCCAGGACCTGGACTGGTCAGTCGGGATGGACAGAGGTACCCATGGATCGCCTGCTATTTTGTTTCCCATCCCCTATCCTTTGTGGGGTCCTGTTTTCTATACTGTTGGATATTTCTGTGTTTGCAGTTGACTGTGTGTGAATCTTTAAGACGCCTCCCCCAAATGTGTTTGTTTATAATGCCGTTTTTAGTGCAGTAAAGGTGTTTGGGAAGTGCGGGGGTGCAGGTCTGCTGGCTTTGTGTTTAATAACAATAGGAGTTTCACTGTGGATGGTGGGCAGGGTGGGGAGCCTCCGGTGAGGAAGACCCTTCTCATACTCCTACTCTCTGTTGCTTGGGACTGGACAGAAGAGGGAGGGAGGCCCAGCCTGTGTGATGGGGGACTCACGGAGCCGAATGCTGAACTCTGTCCTCAACCTGCATCCATGTCAACACAGCCCTTCCTCACAACAGCCTGCAGAATGGGCGTTGCTGGTATCTCATGAGGTGCTGGAGGCCCATGGATTCTGCTGAGAGTCCAGCTGTCTGGTGGAGGTTGGGAGTGGAGCCTGGTCAGGCTGTGCAGTCCCCCAGAGAGCTGTCTCCATTTCCTTTCTAGGTCCTGCCGACTAGGGGACTCTTCGGGGACTGTCGGTTGCCTAAACCAGGAACTGGCCTGCCCCTGTCTGGCCCAGTGAGACTCTGAGGCAGGTCTGGAGGCTGCTGCCCCTGCAGTAGGCACTTCCTACAGGAAGCCCTTTGGGGCCTCTCAGCTGGAACAGGGTTTTCTCTGCAGTGAGTCACTGCATGGCCATGTGTCTGTCACCAGAGTTGGGATAGGATCATCTGGTCCCTGGGTGTCACCATTCCTCCTGCGCCCCTGTACAGGACATCCAGGGTGCTGGGTGGGATGCCTTAGATGGGCAGCAGACTGGAGAGAGAAGGTCCCACTGCCCCTCAT
>CABHPH010131527.1:0-41323 GCA_902168325.1 Peromyscus nudipes
TTTTAAACGATTTATTTATTTATTATATATGCAGTGCTCTGCCTGAATGTATGCCTGCACACCAGAAGAGGGCAACAGATCTGATTAGAGATGGTTGAGAGCCACTGTGCAGTTGCTGGGAATTAAATTCAAACCTCTGGAGCAGCAGCCAGTGCTCTTAACCACTGAGCCATCTCTCCAGCCCCTTAAATTCTTTTTTAAATGTTCTTTGCCTTATAGACAATGACTGGCAATAAAAGTGAAAAACAATTCTAGCTTCAACTTTGTATTTGGCCATTTCCAAATCAATAACCGGTTGGCTTACATGGATTGTGTGTATCACAATATCTTTTGAATAATTGTGGCTATTTCTTTTCACTACAAAACTATTCTATTTATAGTATTGTGGAATTATTCATTGGTACTGTGTATATAATCTTTAGTAGGATGCCTATCATTCTCTACATCATGTGTCCACACTTACCCCACTTTTTTGATATGCAATCATTTTGAACCTGTAAGTGGGAACTCTGGAAATTGCATGGCATAGTGCTGACTCATGTTTAGCTGTTTCTAGTAATTTTACCCACAATTTCTACTCGTTAGTATAGTGGTATTCTATTTGTACTGAAATGTGATTTTATTTGTATATTAATAAATAAAGTTGCCTAGAGGTCAGAGCTATTAGCAAGCCATAGCGAAAGCCAGGGCGGTGGTGGTCCACGCCTTTAATCCCAGCACTTGGTAAGCAGAACTAGGTAGATCTCTGTGTGTTCAAGGATACAGCCAACATTGGAGACACACGCCCTTAATCTCAATACCAACCATAGAAGACTTAGGAGGTCTGTACAGAGAGGCAGCGATGAGGCAGTCACGTAGTTGGGTTTACAACCAATGAGAAGGCAGAACAGAACTCTTATTTAATGTCGAACGCACAGGTAGTAGTTCCTTTTTCGGAGAGGTCTCTTGGCGGGAGAGGCTAGCTGGCGGAAAGTGGTAAGATTCTTAGCTCTGACCTCTTGGGCTTTCATTCTTACATTGGCTCTGTGTTTCTTATTTAATAAGGCGGTTGGTTACATCTACACGTTAGTCACCTGACATCCTACAATGGCATCAGTCTCAAAACTCTCTGGGAACCTCCTCACATGGAAGTAACAGCCCTTGCATCATCCCAAAGTTTCCTTAGCAGGCTCCCATTGCATTCTTATGATACCACCCTGAATTCACATCTTCATGCTGTCTTCCCCACTCTCCTGTCAGCTAAATGACAACACAAAATACTAGCCATTCGTCAAATGCTGTATAAACAGCATGCCCACCACCACACAATACTTATTTACCATCACGACACATGGTGACTCAATATCTCTCTTTGTCAGCAATGTTTGTGGGCAGTGGCAAGAACAAGTTGTGTAGGATTCATGACTTCAGTGGCAGGAGATGACTTAACAGTTAGAGAGCTTACAGCTCTGCAGAGAACAAGGGTTTGGACTAAGCATCCGTGTGGAAGCTTATACCTGTCTGTAACTCAAGTTCCAGGGGCTTGTATGCACTATTTTGGCTTCCACAATCTACTGCACATAAACTCACACAAGAAACCATACATATATTCAAGAAGGAAAAATGAATAACTAAATATCTAAAAAGATTCATGACTATAATCTAGTGTACATATACCTTTAGAGAGATATAATTAATGTGACAGATATACAGTAGAATTCCCTCACAGGGCTTTTTGATTTTTAAAAACAATTTCTTTTAGAAAATACTACCAGCAATTGTTTTACAATGAGTCAAAGATATATGTGGAGGCACAGGGTGTTAATTATAAGGACATTATTATTGATCATATACTTGTAAAGGAATAGATTTTATTTGTGCTGTTACAGGGCCACAGAACTTAGTAGGTCCCCAGACCCTAGCTCAACCGATTCCATGATAGAAGTATCATTCAGACTATAAAACTTAGCACATAGAGACAGCACTACCTATAAAACTAAAACAAAGACCTAATCCATCATGGTCCTTATAGTTATGGGAAAGTCTCAAAATGTACTAACCTTGTTTTTCAGCTTCTGTAGATCTGCTTTCAGCTGACTGTTCTTGGTAACTGAAGTATGTCAACCCACATCAAGATTCTCATGCTCAAAAGCTCATCCTGAGAAAGACTGAGGCTACACTGGCTCCTGAACACCCAGTATAGTTGCTATTCAGCTAATAAAGACTTTATTTGACTAAACCTATGTCTGAGCAGTTTTCTCTGGTGAATGCCACACAGCAGTGCAGCTCCCTTCCGGGCCCCTTCAATGTCACAGTATAGCAGGGAAAGTCAATCTGAAGAATTTCTCCCTGCAGTAAACACTTACCTGTCTCATTGGAAATCTCATTCGCTGGGCAGGGGATGCAATCAAAACAGCAGGCTGCCATTCCTTTTTGATGGAATTTTCTGAATCCAGGGTGACAATCAACACTGCACACAGCAGAGGACATCTGAGGAAAATCAGACAGATGCTGGGCCAGGAATTTGACTACTCCTTCAATAGTTACAGCATCTCATCATGTTGAGTAGTTAACAAGTTTACATCCTATACATGACCTGAGTGAACACATTTCTTTCAGTACTTTGTACAAGGCCACACATGAATATATGAGAACAAATTGATGAAACTTTGAGGTGCTTCCGAACTACTAACTGTTCAGGAATGTCTAGAAGTATATGTGACCACTGGAATGCCTTAACTATACACCCTACCCACACATTGTATAGCTTAGTTTTTGTCAACTTGACACAAAGCAGAGCTACAAGAAAAAAAATAAAAACTTGATTGAGAAATTGTCTCCATCTAATTGGCCTCTGGTCACATTGGTGAACTATTTTCTTAATTGCTCATTCTTCTTGGAAGCACCACCACACCTGGTCCTATTTCTGAATTTAGGGGAAATGCTTTAAGTTTCTCTATATGTAGTACAATGTTAACTGTTTTGTCTTATAGAAACTTATTTTGTCAAGATACGTCCTTTCTATTTTTCAAGGGTTTTTTTTTTCTGTTTTTTGTTTGCTTTCTCTGAAGAGATGCTGAACATTGTTCAAGAACTTTTCTGTATCTTTTTAGATGTGCATGTAATTTCTGTCCTAGGGTATATTTATGTGACATATTATACTTGATTGATTTGCATATGTTGAACCAGCCTTACATCCCTGTAATAAAGTCATCTTGGGTATAGAGACTGATCTTTCTGATGTGCTGTTGAGATCTGTTTGCCAGTGTTTACTTGAGAATTTTTCCATCCATGTTCATAAGATTGGACTACAGTTTTCTTCTTTCTGATTCACTTTACCTGGAATGGTCTTTTTCCTTTACTGCTGAGACTCTGTTCTTCTTCACGAGTGCAATGTGTTCATTCTGAGCAACAAATATTGTTTTGCCAAAAAGAAAAGAAACAATTTCCTTATCTGTGTCCTTTGATTAGAGAGTGGGATTCTTCAAATTCAGTTATTAATGAAAGTTATGTGGTGATTCTAGTCAATTTGTGTTTTTGTAACTTTTAATATATTTCTAACCTTTGCTTTTCTGTCTAGTGATCTAGTGTAGTCTATATGTTCCTGTGACATCTACTGTTTATCTTAATATTCAATGTGAAGGAGTATGAAGTGTGAAGAGACTCTTCAAGGGTCTCCCTTAGTGTTTCCCTGCAATTTGTGTTCACCATTACAAGTTTTTCTATCTTTCTGAAATTATGAAGGACAGCTTTGCTGGGTATAGTAATTGAAGCTGGAAGTTTTGTCTCTGTTTGAAACACATAACTGATACTCACTCCTTTTAAAGTGTCTATGAATAAAGCTACTGTTCTTACGATGGGGGCTTCCAATTAAATTGATCTTGCAACCTAAAATTCCTCTCTCTGTATTCTGCTTAATTCAGATTTTAGGTAATATTCAACAGGGGCAGGTCCTTTTGGGAACCTGTCTGTTAGGCACTCTGACTGCTTCTTGTACCTGGATGGCCATATTTCCCCCAGCATTTGGTAAATTTTTTTATGTCATTTTATGAGAAATACCTTTGGTCCTTTCACATGTTGTCCCGCTCTTGTGCCTGTGCTTTCTTAATTTGGTCTTTTACTGATGTCCCCTAAGTCTCTTGTGTTTTCTTCATCCTTCCTTATTGTTTTATCTTTGTCATAGTTTGAATAAAATTCATCTGCCTTGTTTCAAGTCCTGAAAGCCTGTCTTCCACTTGAGACTTACTGAGAGAAAGATGTTTTATACAGTTTGTTGCTTGAATTGTTGTGACTTTCCTTTTCAAAATGTTGGTATGAATTCTTCATTGTTATTGTACCTTTATTGAATTTTTGTCACATCCTCTCTCAATTCCCTATTGTTTGCAAGTGTTTATGATCTAACTGAATTATCCTTAGAGGTAATTGTTATGCTCTTTGATTTTCTGGAACATTCTTACAATTACTATTTGAAACTTTGTTTGGTATGTCATTGAGTTCACTGTCACATAAGCCTATGTTTGTATCATTTGAAGTCCTGCTGACTCACTGTTTGCAGGTTTCATTTCTGCATTACAATTTGCATATCTGGAATGCAGCACATATTGGGTTGATTTAGTCCCGCCTACCCTTTTGGTTGATGTTTTTGTAATGTTCGTTCAAGTTAGGCCTGGTAAAAGCAGGCTTGTGATTTCATTGCTCTCCTCTGATCTAGTGGTACAGCTCAGTAGCTAAAACTTTAGCCTGTTTGCTTTGTTCTCTGAGCACAATTATCTCATCACTGTGAAAATAGAATATTAACTGTTTATTTAACTGTATCTGAGCAACCTGAGATATCACTTCAGATGAAGTCTGCAGATTTTTCAAAAGGTAGTCTTTCAAATTCAACACACAGCGTTTTAGTAAGCAATGTAGTTCAGATACTATAAAACTAGACATGTCAGAATGAATACCTGCAGTATACCCAGGGACACATAATGAGATACTTTATTTACAAATTTCCTCAAAGCCAAATTATTATGACTATGAGTACCTGTACAACCAAACAAGGAAACAAGACAATTTTTGTTTGTTTGTTGGATTAATTAATTGACTATTTGAAGGAGTTATACAAGAATTAAGATGCAGCCGGACTGTTGTGGCACATGCCTTTACTCCCAGCACTTGGGAGCAGAACCAGTTGGATCTCTATGAGTTCGAGGTCAGCCTGGTCTACACAGCTAGATTGAGGACAGGCACCAAAACTACACAGAGAAACCCTGACTCAAAAAACAAACAAACAAACAAACAAACAAAAAAAGAATTAAGGTGCTAAGAAATGCCCTCCTAGTGAGGAATTTCTTCAGGGCTGGAGAGGTGGCTCAGCAATCAATTGCACTTGCTATTCAATCACCCACTTCTACACTTAGGCTCAAAATGTCTTCAGTTCCTGGGAATCTTAACCCTCTCCTGGCATACTTAGCTACCTCATACTCATATGGAACACAGATATACACAGGGAAAACATCCATATACATAAAAAGTCTAAAAAATAAGTTATAATTAATAATATATCTAAGTTGGACCAAGAAAATGCTAATGTACTGTTAGAGATGTTGGCAATTTAGGACCTCCTGGTCAAAGTGCCTGAATAAAATTATAAATTAATGACCTGCATATCTGTTCTTTATTCCAAATCCTTCCTTACAAATAGTTTCAGTCTTTACAGCATCTAGATAAGAGATTCAACAGAAAAGAAGAACAGCAATGGGCAGTAATCAGAATAGTAACAAGAGAATAATGATAACCTCACTGGGAATAATATCAAACATTGGCCACAGCTAGTTTTATATTTGTTTACAAATCAGAGAGATTCTAATGTGATAAATGTCCATCATATGCATGTCTTAGATTTGCAAAGATTAACTAAAAAATAAAATTGTTAAAAAGTGAAGAAACATAATCTAGAAGTCTAAAATTGAGTCTTTTTTTGAATTTATTTTAATTTATTTTACAATATAATTCAACTTTACGTATCAGCCATAGATTCCCCGTTCTCCCCGCTCCCGCCCCCCCCCCCCCCCCCCCCCCCCGCCTACCCCCCATTTAAAATTGAGTCTTTATATAACCATCTAA
This sequence comes from Peromyscus nudipes, assembly GCA_902168325.1. Lineage (NCBI taxonomy): Eukaryota > Metazoa > Chordata > Mammalia > Rodentia > Cricetidae > Peromyscus > Peromyscus nudipes. The sequence goes on from CABHPH010131527.1 coordinate 6,091, forward strand.
TTTCACTAATCACAGGGAAACTCAAATGGCCCCACTTGACAGTGGTTAAAACTGTGAGATGTGCATCAGTACATGTTGGTCAGACCCACCTGTCTAGTTCCTGTGGTCCACTCTATCATGTCCTGGAATAAATGGAGCTGTTGACCATGTGGAAAATATGGATTAAACTCTCCTATTTTCACCTTAAGTCCAACACCATGGGGAAAGCTCCAAATATGGTAAATGTCATACTCTGCTTGCAGTTTTTCTCTCTGATTCATATTTATTGCATCTCCAACGGGGTTAATAAAGTGCAAATTCTTCAGAAATTGGTGAATCTGAAAATAGGCAACATTCTATAGTCCATATGCCCTTACTTTAAGTCAGAAAATCTATTCTGATTTCATCTTAATGCAACTATATTGAAGGTGCCCAAGAGAAAAAAACTCAATAAAAGCATGTGGATATATAAAGTCATTGCTCCTACAAGTTTAGTACTCTCAAAGGAAATCATCAAACACAAACACAGACATATACACAAACACCAAATGTAAATGTGTACAACACACACACACACACACATACTTCCACAAAGACACCCATGCAGAGGCACACACATAATTCAGCCATACTCATTCACATACATACACACTATCACAGACATACATACAAACCTATACAATCAAATACACACTCAGACACAGAAACACACTGGCACATACAGACACAAAACACACAGAGAGAGACACCCACAGATACAAACATTCACAAAGAGATATATACACACAACAAATATGTGCTCATATCCACAGGTATACACATACACAGGAGAGCGATATCGTATATTCACAGTAACACATCTATATATACACAAATACATAGGCACAGAAATATATACAGACACTCACAAAGGCACAATACCCCTACACAGAAACATAAACAAAGACACACAGAAATTCAGACAAAAACATACACAAGCACACGACTAGGTATTTAACTGAATCTCAGCACTATTTCTTGTTTTATTGCTCTCAAAAAATCAAGAGGATAAGGTCCCCAGAGTCTACAGTAGGATCAGAATCAGTTGAGTATACTTAAGTAAACCCTATAGTGACTACCACATATATGACAATTTAAAAAATGTCACAGTTGAGTGTGGAAGCACAGGCCTTTAAGCCCAGCACTCAGGAGACAGAGGCAGGTGAAACTCTTAATTCAAACCAGTTTCATCTACATAGTGTGTTTCAGGGCAGCCAGAGCTACATAGTGAGACCCTGTTCCAAAAACAAAAATAAAAGAACAAGGTCTAATCTTAGAAGGAATTTATGAAAGAAAGATTGGTTGTGTTTCCAATATTGGAACAGGGCTGACAATGTTGAGGTCATCTGTAACGAAATCACTGAACTTCATTGAAAAATTCTGTCTTCCACTCCACTGTGTTTGTCTTAAAGGATTATAAGCACATCCTAGATTTACATCCTTGGCAGAATAAAATGTTCAGAAATCCTTCTATGTTGGGAAAGATTTTACTAGACTCCTTGGTTTGAGCATGTGAGAGACTCTTAAAGAATGTAACATTGATGATACCAAGTACCATCCATTGGAACATACAGTACCTGTGAGCAGTCATAATCCAGTGCTCTCACAGTCTTGCTTGGCTGGTTTTCTACTTGTTGAAGAAGCATTTCATGGAGAGCATGGGCCATAGCATACACAGCATTGTATACATCATAACCATCAACACTAAAGGCCATGTCAAAAGTCTGTAGCATTAACCATTCCAGTGAGACATTAGATGAGCAGTTCTCTAGTGTCTTACAGTTAGATGTTGAGGCTTCACAGCTAAAGTACATCCACCCTAGTCGTGCCAGGAACATGTCTGTGTATTTGGAAGGGTTCAATGTCTGAACATAATTTTTAAGACCAGAAATCTCAGCATGATGCTGTGCAAAAGCAAGAGTCCCATGGAATGAGTCAAGGGTGAAGTCTCTCTTACTTGTAGTGACATCCCACTGTGAGGTAGTGACCCATATTCTCTGTATACCTTGTGATTTCCACATTCTAAAGCACACAGATAGAATGCTGTGTGTGTCACCATAGATGATAACAACATTTGTGGATGATGTCTCAATTTGCTTGTTATACACTTCAGCTCTTGACATGTATGACTGGAATCATGATCACAAAGGCTAAGCAGACTCCTTTGACTTCAGTTTCTCCTCTCAGATCTGAGAGAAATTGGAGACCCTGGTCATCATCTGAGGTGGCCAGCCCAACCCAGTTCCAGTTGATGTGAATCATCAAAGAGACCATGGCCAGGGCCAGAACTGTGTCCTTGGGGGCCATCTGATACAGACTGGGAAAATGTTCACGATCACTCAGGATAGGATGGAAAGGTCCATAGGTGAGCTGAAGGACATAAAACACAGGGAGCAGCATGAGGTAGAAGACTGTCAGAAATCTCAATGAGAGCCCTGAGGTGTGTGAAGCACCAGTTTGAAATGACAGAAAGGGCAATTTTTCCCTATTGCTACAGTTATTACACTGTTAGAAACATGAAAAAATCACTTTCTACAGTTTGTTCAAGGAAAATCACCTTGACTGGCAATTCTTCTTCTCATCTACATATCAAACTATGAATTGGGAATGTTCCATTGAGTGGCTGATTAATTACCTTTGAAACTGATTTACATGAATGTGAAGCCAATGCCCCCCTTATACTCTCCTTAGCACCAGGCTATACCAACTAAGGAGAAAGATTCCATACTTTTCCACCAAAACAACCTCACCTGTGGATATTTGTAGAGCTGCACAAACGGTGTCAGCTAACATCTTTCCTGTAATCACTACTTGACATGTTGTCCTATCTTCACAGATGTAGTTAAGGAGAAGATTATATCTTCTTGCAGAAAAGTTCATGGAATTCTTAAATGCCTGTCTATTATCAGAAGCATTAATGAAGAAGTAAAACATCAGCGATGCATTTGGCAGAAGATACAGATTCCTGTTGATTTCGTCCACAGCAAAAGCCAAGGGCAGAGCAAACTGGAAGTTTCGAGTTGGTAATCTAAAAATAAGGGCATGGGGTCTAGTATGGATAAGGCTCTAGAGATAAAAGCTTTTTAGTTAATACAAGGATTATTGTGAATTCAATGCCATTTTCAGCTAAAGCTTCACAAATTCTCCTGTGTGGTAAGGTTGGAAAAACATGAGAATCTTCGGAGCCTGTAAAAATCTAAAAAAGTTGATGAGAGTGGATGACATGAAAATGAGAGAAGTGTATTCTTGTCAGCTTTGACAGAATTTCACCTTGACTATATGAGTACTGGATGTACATTTGATAAAAGATATGTGTGTGTATCTGTATGGGCACTTGAGAATATAGTTCTCATGGGGTTGAGAAGAGGAAGCTGGATCCTGGAGAGCTGGAATTTTAAGTGGTTTTTAGGTGCCTGCCAACATGGGTGGTTGAAACTGAACTCAGGTTCTTTGACAGAACAGCAAGTGCTCTAAACTGCTGACCCACATCTATATCCCCAGTTTATTTCTTTCTATATTCTCAATATTCTTCAGTCTAATATTGCTAGCAGATATTTTTCCATCTGTTTGCAGGCTGCCTTTTATCTTGTTCATAACATTTTTAAAGGCAGAAAAATTGATTTTATGCAATCACACTTGTTAATTTGTGGTTATTATTATTATTATTGTTATTGTTATTATTAAGAAATATTCTATTTATTTTAAATACCAATCACAGATCCTAATCTCCTCCCTCTTCCCAACTGCCAGCCTTTGTCCCCACAATCTACCACCCATTCCCACCTCCTCTAAGTCCAGGCTTCCCATGAGGAGTCAGCAGAGCCAGGTACATTCAGTAAAGGCAGGTCAAAGCTCCTCACCCTGCATCAGGGATGTGCAAGGTGTCCCACCATAGGTAGTGGACTACAAAAATCCTGCTCATGCACCAGGAAAGGATCCCGACCCTACTGCCAGGGGGCCCCTTAAGCAGGTCAAGGTACACAACTATCTTGTCTATGCAGGGGGCCTAGTCCAGTCCCATGGAGGCTCCACAGCTATTGGTTCACAGTTCATGAGTTCCCACTAGTTTGGTTTGGTTGGCTCTGTACATTTCTCCATCATGATCTTGATGCCTCTTGCTCATATAGAATCCCTCTTCTCCCTCTTCTACTGTACTCCTGGAGCTCGGCCTAGTGCTTGGCTGTGGATCTCTGCATCTGCTTCCATCAGTTACTGGAGAAAGGCTCTAACATGACAGTTAGGGTATTCACCAATCTGATTACTGGAGTAGGCCAGTTCAGGCACTCTCTCCATTACTGCCAGTAGTGTAAGTTGGGATTACCCTTGTGGGATCCTCGGAACTTTCCTAAAACCTGGGGTTTCTCCCTATCACCATGATGTCTCCCTCTATCATGGTATCTCTTTCATTGTTCTTCTACTCTATCCCTTTTCCAGCTTGACCATCCTATTCCCTTAGGTTCTCATCCTACCTACTGTGGGTGGCCCCCCTAACTCCGAGTTTACTCATAGAGATCTCATCTATTTCCCCTTCCCAGGACAATCCATGTATCCTTCTTGGGGTTTTCCTTAGTTAGCTTCTCTGGAGTTGTAGGTTGTAGTCGAAATATCCTTTGTTTTATATCTAGTATCCACTTATGAGTGAGTACATACCATGTTTGTCCTTCTGAGTCTGGGTTACCTCACTCAGGATCATATTTTCTACTTCCATCCATTTGCCTGCAACTTTCATGATGTCATTTTTTTTTAATGCTGAGTAGTACTCCATTGTGTATGTGTGCTATATTTTCTCTATCTATTATTCAGTTGAGGGACATCTAGGTTGTTTCCAGGTTCTGGCTGTTATGAGTAATGCTGATATGGACATAGCTGAGCATGTGTCCTTGTAGTAAGATTGTTTCTTAGGTATATACCAAGAGTAGTATGGCTGGGTCTTGAGGTAGGTTGATTCCCAATTTTCTGAGAAACCGCCATACTGATTTCCAAAGTGACTGTGCAAGTTTGCACTCCTACCTTTAGTGGAGGAGTGTTCCCCTTGTTCCACATCCTCTTGAAATAACTGTTATCACTGTTTTTAAACATAGCCATTCTGACACGTGTAAGATGGTATCTCAGAGTCATTTTGATTTGCGTTTCCCTGATGACTAAGTATGTTGAGCAATTTTTTAAATGTCTTTTGGCCATTTGAGATTCTTCTGTTGAGATTTCTCTGTTTAGATCTGTAGCCCATTTTTAAATTGGATTGATTGGGATTTTGATGTCTAATTTCTTGAATTCCTTATATATTTTGGTGATGAGGCCTCTGTCAGATGTGGGGTTGGTGAAAATCTTTTCCCATTCTCTAGGCTGTTGTTTTGTCTTATTGCCCATGTCTTTTGCTCTGCAAAAGCTTCTCAGTTTCAGGAGGCCCTAATTTATTAATTGTTGCTCCCAGTGTCTGTGCTACTGGTGCTATATTTAGGAAGTGGTCTCCTGTGCCAAAGTGTTCATGATTACTTCCTACTTTCTCTTCTGTCATGTTTAGTGTAACTGGATTAATGTTAAGGTTTTTTTTTTTATCTACTTGGACTTGAGTTTTATGCATGGTGATATACATGATTCTATTTGAAGTCTTCTACATGTTGACATCCAGTTATATAAGCACCATTTGTTGATGATGCTTTCTTTTTTCCATTGTACAGTATTGACTTCTTTGTCAAAAATTCTTCAATTCAATTCCATTGGTCCACATACTGGTTTTTATGTCAGTACCAAGCTGTTTTTATTACTATAGCTCTATAGTAGAGCTTGAAGTCAGGGGTGGTGATGCCTCCAGAGGTTGCTTTGTTGTACAGGATTCTTTTAGCTATCCTGGATGTTTTGTTTTTCCATATGAAATTGAGTATTGTTCTTTCCAGGTCAGTGAAGAATTGTGTTTGGATTTTGATGGGGATTGCAATTCAATCTGTGGATTGATTTTGGTAAGATTATCATTTTGACTAAGTTAATCCTACTTATACATGAGCATGGGAGATCTTTCCATTTTCTGATATCTCCTTCAATTTCTTTCTTCAGAGAATTAAAGTTCTTGTCATACATGTCTTTACTTGCTTAGTTATAGTTACCCCAAGGTATTTTATATTATTTGTGGCTATTATTAAGGGTGATGATTATAGATTTCTTTCTCAGCCCATTTATCATTTGTATATTGGAAGGCTACTGATTGTTTTGAGTTAATCTTGTATCCTGCCACAAACTGAAGGAGTTTATCAGCTGCAGGAGTTCCCTGGTAGAATTTTTGTAGATCACTTTTGTATACTACTGCATCTTCTGCAAATAGGGAAAGCTTGACTTCTTCCTTTCCCATTTGTATCCCCTTAATCTCCTTATGCTGTCTTACTGCTCTGGCTAGAACTTCAAGTAATATATTGAATAAGTATGGCGAGAGCGGACAGCCTTGCCTCATTCCTGATTTTAGTGGAATTGCTTTGAGTTCATCTCCATTTAATTTGATGTTTGCTGTTGGCTTGCTGTAAATTGCCTTCATTATGTTGAGGTATGTTCCCTGTATTCCTGATCTCTCTGGGACCTTCATCATGAAGGGGTTTGGAATTTTGTCAAAGTCTTTTTCAACATCTTTTGAGATGATCATGTGGTTTTTTTCTTTGAGTTTTTTTATATGGTCTGTTACATTGACAGATTTTCGTATGTTGAACCATCCTTGCATCTCTGGGATGAAGCCCAATTGGTCATGGTGCATAATTTTTTTGATGTGTTCTTGGATTAGGTTTGCCAGTATTTCATTATTTTTGAATCAATGTTCATGATGGTGATTGGTCTGTAATTCTTTTTCTTTGTTGCATCTTTGTGTGGTTTGGGTATTAGGATAACTGTAGCCTCATAAAAAGAGTTTGGTAATGTTGCTTCTGTTTCTATCATATGGAACATCTTGAAGAGTATTGGAATTAGCTCTTCTTTGAAAATCTGGTAGAATTCTTCACTAAAGCCATCTGGTCCTGGGTTGGGTTTTTCTTTTTTTGTTGTTGTTGTTTGTTTGTTTGTTTTTGTTTTTTGTTTTTTTGGCTGGGAGACTTTTAATGACTATTTCTATTTCTCTAGGGGTTATTGGTTTATTTAAATTGTTCATCTGGTCTTGATTTAACTTTGGTATGTGGTACCTATCCAGAAATTGTCCATTTCTTTTAGATTTTTCTAATTTTGTGTAGTTCATGTTTTTAAAGTATGACCTGATGATTTTCTGGATTTCTTCATTGTCTTTTGTTATATTTTCTTTTTCATTTCTAGTATTTTAATATGGATGCCCTCTCCCTTTCAGCCTTTTGGTTTATTTGGATAAAGGTTTGTCTATCTTCTTGATTTTCTCAAAGAACCAATGCTGTGGGATAATGCGCTTGTGCACTGTTTTATTAATATGATAATTGGCCAGTAGCCAGGCAGGAAGTATAGGCCCGGTAAGCAGATGAAGAGAATTCTGGGAAGAGGAAGGACTGAGTCAGGAGTCACCAGCTACACACAAAGGAAGAAGGATGACATGGCAGAACTGAGAAAAGGTACCAAGCCATGTGGTTAAACATAGATAAGAATTATGGGTTAATTTAAGTGTAAGAGCTAGTCAGTAATAAGCCTGAGCTAATGGCTGAGCAGCTATAAATAATATTAATCCTCTGTGTGATTATTTTATAAAAGGCTGAGGGACCATGGGTGAGAGATTTGTCCTGGCCATGCGCTAGGTAGGACACAGGAAATCTGCATGCAAACCAAGTCTTTGTTTCATTAATTCTTTGTATTGTTCTCTTTGTTTCTATTTTATTAATTTCAGCCCTCAATTTGATTATTTCCTGGAATCTATTCATCCTGAGTGGGTTTTCTACTTTTTGTTCTACAGCCTTCAGGTGTGCTGTTAGTCACTAGTGTGAGATTTCTCCAACTTCTTTATGTGGGCATTTAGTGCTATGAATTTTCCTCTTAGCACTGCTTTCATAGTGTCCCATAAGTTTAGGTGTGTTGTACATTCATTTTCATTGAATTCTAGGAAATCTTTAATTTCTTTATTTCTTCCTTGATCCATTGGTGATTCAGTTGAGCATTATTTAGTTTCCATGAGATTGTAGGCTTTCTGTAATTTTTGTTGTTGTTGAAATATAACTTTAAGCCATGGTGGTCTGATAAAAAACAGGAGGTTATTCCATTTTGTTTGTATCTGTTGAGATTTGCTTTGTGACAAAGTATGTGGTCAATTTTAGAGGAAGTTCCATGGGGTGCTGAGAAGAAGGTGTATTCTTTTGTGTTTAGGGTTTAATGTTCTGTAGATATCTATTAAGTCCATTTGAGTCATAATATCTGATAGATGCCTTATTTTTCTGTTTAGTTTCTGTCTGGCAGATCTGTCCATTGGTGAGAGTGGGGTGTTGAAGTCTCCCACTACTAGTATGTGGGGTTTGATGTGTGATTTAAACTTTATAATGTTTCTTTTATATATGTGTGTGCCCTTGTATTTGGAACACAACTGTTCAGAATTGAGACTTCATCTTGGTGGATTTTTCCTGTGATGAATATGTAATATCTTTCTGGATCTCTTTGACTGATTTTAATTTGAAGTCTATTTTGTTAGATATTAGAATAGCTACACCAGCTTGTTTCTTGAGTCCATTTGATTGGAATGTCTTTTGCCAGCCTTTTACTCTGAGGTAGTGTCTGTTTTTGAAAGTCAGGTGTATTGAGAGCTGTTGATAGCAAAAGATTATGGGATTATACAGCAGGTGACAACTAGAGTTCAGAAGGTCAACCTATCAGAACTAAGGGTTCTGTTAGAGGAAACCATCACACAAGGTGTTATGGAATTACTGCCTTTTTAATGAATTGGCTGTTTCTTGTTATAAACTTCTTGTGCAATAATAGCTATGTTTCTCCCCATTTTCTGTGCATTTCCATGTTATGCATACATGTAATCTCACGATTGCATCTCAATCTTATGGGGACAACTTTCTCTGTACTTTTGGGGTAATTGGATAACTTTCCCAGCTGTGTTTATTTTTCACTAACATACATGTGGCCAGGGACATTCTCCAGACAAAAGTATTTCAGCAAAGATACCTTTTTATCCAAGGCCAAGTCCAGATAAACATGAGCTCATCTCATCCACAGATACAGAAAATAACCACTATCAAATAAATACTCAACTCCTTACCTTCATCACAGTTTATTTACACAAGACCTTAATTTAAGATATTTACTGTTCACATTTCTGGGATGATGTTTTAGCTACTTGCTAGTTACTGAGTTAAGTTACTGAGTTATTTCCCACTGACAAAAGGAGATTTCTAAAAAGACCAGGCAGATGATAGATGCTAAACTTTGCTTCTTGTGCAAATTAAGTTTTAATCCTCCTCAGCCAGGTGCTAATCCTAGATTTCCTCCTTAGCAATTACTCCAAGTGAAAGTGCTTTTACTAACCAAATGCTACATGCTGTGATGTAGGTTGCTTAGCAACTGAGCATACATTCCCCACCCACCCTACCAGAAAGCAGCTACAACAGGGATGAGCAGGGGGAGGAGTGGTGCCTAAGAATAAAAGACAGTTTTACTTTACTAACAACTTATACTGACATATATAGACTCCCAAAATTTTATTTAACCACTTCTAGATTATAGTTTGAGCACATAAATTACTTTTTAGCCTACCCTAATTGATCTTAGTCTTTAGTTGACCCTACCAGAGACCTCCCTTTTAGTCATTCCCCCATTTCAGTTGTAATTGGAAGCTGACAATTATTGCTTTATGTGTAGATCCTTATCACCTCCCTCTGCAACTCTGAAAGCTTCAAGCCTCACATTGCTTTGCCAGAGAATTACTGCTTATGTATATACTGGTCCCCCACAGCACTTGTGAGAATTGATTTAGAAGAACAAAGATGAGGAGGAAAATGGAAAGAACTAGATAGATATGAGAGAACAGTAGAAGGGACTGAGAGCAGAAGGGACTAAGAGGAGCTAAGTATGAGAACAGAAAATCTGTGTAGAAAGAATCTGACATAGAAGAAAAAAGTGAATAGACTAAAGAACTCAATGTGCTTAGATTCATTTAATATCCCTCAGATCAGTATCCTAGCTGTTTGTAGTTTCTGTTCTGGACCCTGGTAGAAATCTCCTCAGGGGCAGGTACCTGTGGAGAATTCAAATGAGGTGTGTTTCTTGTATGCAGCAGAAGGATGGATCCTGTTTTCATGTCCATTCTGTTAGCCTGTGTCTTTTAGGTGAATTGAGTCCATTGATATTAAGGGATATTGATGACCAGTGATTTTTAATTCCTGTTATTTTCTGGTGGTAGGGTTGTGTGTTTCCCTTCTTTGGGATTTGTTGGTGTGGAATTATCTATTGCCTGTATCTTCGTGGGTGCATCTAATTTGCTTAGGATGGATTTTTCCTTCTAGTGCTTTCTGTAGGGCTGGATTTGTGGATAGGTATTGTTTAAATATGGATTTATCATGAAATATTTTGTTTACTCCATGTATGGTGATTGAGAGTTTTGATGGGTATAATAGTTTAGACTGGCATCCATGGTCTCTTAGTGTCTGCATAATGTCTGTCAAGAACCTTCTGGGTTTCAGAGTCTCCATTGAGAAGTTGGTTGTCATTCTGATGTGTCTGCCTTTGTATGTTACTTGGTCATTTTCCTTTGCAGCTCTTAATATTTTTTCTTTATTCTGTATGTTTAGTAGTTTGATAATTATATGTTGAGGGGACTTTTTTTGGGTTCAGTCTATTGGTGTTCTGTAAGCTTCTTGTATCTTCATAGGCATTTCCTTCTTTATGTTAGGAAATTTGTCTTCTATGATTTTGTTGAATATATTTTCTGTGCCTTTGAGCTGGTATTCTTTTTTCTTCCATTCCTATTATCCTTAGGTTTGGTCTTTTCATGGTGTCTGAGATTTCCTGGACATTTTGTGTTATGATTTTGTTAGCTTTAATGTTTTCTTTGACTGACAAATCTATTTCCCTTATTGTATCTTCAATGCTAGAGATTCTCTCTTCTATGTCTTGCATTCTGTTGGTTATGCTTGCATCTGTAGTCCCTGTTTGTTTACTCAGATTTTCATTTCCAGCATTCCCTCACTTTGTGTCTTCTTCATTGCTTCTATTTTAGTTGTCAAGGTTTGAATAGTTTCCTTCACCTATTTGATTGCTTTTTCCTGACTTTCTTTAAGAGATTTATTGATTTCTTCCAATTTTTTGTTTGTCTTTTCCTTGATTCCTTTAAGGGATTTTTCATTTCCTCTTTAAAAGCCTCTATCATCTTCTTAAGGTCATTTGTAAGGTCGATGTTTTCTGCTGCTTCTGCGTTGGGATGTTCAGGTCTTGATGTAGAGCAACTAGGTTCTGGTGGTGCCATATTGGTCTTTATGTTGTTGAATGCATTTTTGCATTACCATCTACCTATCTCTTCCTACAATCAGTGCAAATGGTGTCTGAATCTTGGTCCAATCAGCACTCTTGGTACAATGAGAGCTCTTGGTCCAATAGGAGCTGATGGAGTCTGTGTCTCAAGTAGCAGCTGCACTCTTGGAGAATAGGTGGATTTGGGTGGGGGTAGAGTGGGGCTTGTAGGGTAGAGTCAGGTGGGGATGATGGTAGTCATGTCTACCTGCAGGATTCTTGCTTGCTGGTCTGCAACTGGGGCTGTAATGGGTGGGTGTATATGGGCACAATTTGTGCTCCTGGGTCTAAAGACTAGAGGCTGGTGTGATAGGGTAGGAGAACAAAGACTCGCCTCTTGGTTCAGTTGGAGCATGGAAGAGTCTGTGTCTCAGGGAGCAGTTGTGGTGTCAAAAGATGGGTGGGCTTGGGGAATGGGGTGGGGCTTGTAGGTCACAGGGTCCAGTGGGGGTTGTTAGTCAGGGCTGCCTGCTGGTCTGTAACTGGGGCTGCAATGGGTGGGAATATTGGGGTGCAAGTTGTACCCATGAGCCTAAAGCCTTGAAGCTGGAGTGATTGGATAGAAGAATAAAGATTCACTTCTTGGTCCAATCAGACCTGGTAGAGTCTGTGTCTCAGGAAATAGCTTTGGTCTCAGAGGATAGGTGAGTTTTGAGGGTGGGGTAGGGCTTGTAGGTTACAGAGTCCAGTGGGGAGAGTGGTAGTCAGGCCTGCCTACAGGAGTCCTGACTACCGGTCTGCGACTGGGGCTACAATGGGTAGAGGTATAGGGGCATTGGTTGTGCACATGGGCCTCTAATTTACAATCTTATTTCCTGAGTTATTGGCTATCTTTATATGTTTCCTCCATCAGTTTCATGGTTTCAGGACTTTGATCCATTTTGACTTGATTTTGGAACAGGATAATGGTTGGGAGATACTTCATTTCAACTTCTGAATGGCTGTTTTTCCACTAGCATTTGCTGAGCAGGCTGTCTGTTCTCCGTTTCATATATGGGTGGGGATTGCCTATTATTAAAATGAATTTTTTTCCTAGAGTATATTTTGTTAATGTTTTTCTCTTCTCTCAATTTCTTCTAGGTCCTCTCCAACTCCCTACCCACCTACCTGTATAATGTTTTTCTGCTGTGGGATGGTCTGTATGTCAAACATGTTGCTTATTGGTTAATAAATAAAACACTGATTGGCAAGTTGTCAGGCAGGAAGAAGTATAGGCGGGACAAGGAGGAGAGAATTCTGGGAAGTGGAAGGCTGAGCCGGAGACACTGCCAGCCGCCACCATGACAAACAGCATGTGAAGATGCCGGTAAGCCACAAGCAATGTGGCAAGGTATAGATTTATAGAAATGGATTAATTTAAGATGTAAGAACTAGATAGCTAGAAGCCTGAGCCATTAGCCAAACAGTTTAAACAATATAAGTCTCTGTGTTTACTTGGTTGGGTCTGAGCGGCTGTGGGACTGGCGGGTAGCAGAGATTTGTCCTGACTGTGGGCCAGGCAGGAAAACTCTAGCTACATTTTTCTCTCTATTATTCTTTAAAAACAAAACAAAAAAAAAAGGATAAAAAAGGCAAAAAAAAAACCGTAAAATTAAAATTAAAATAAACATCAAAAACCAAACAGATATCTGTTTCCTTAAGTTGATGGGTGAAACCTCTCTTATGACAGTTGGTCTAGATACCAATTTAAGAGTGTAGCAGAATATCATCAGGAATCATTCCATTGACTTTTTTTTTGCAATTCATGTTTGGTTCTATCCTAGGTCTCTGGGATATCCCACTTCTGAGTCCTGGCCCTCAAAGGGGAACTCCTTCTCAGGGTACAGGTCTCCAGCTGTGCCAGTCATCTGTTGGTTACTCCCACAATTTCTGCACCATTTTTACCCCAACATATCTGATAGGTGGGACAAATTGCAACAGTCAAATATTAGCAGAGCATGGGGAATCCTGCAGAAGGTGTGGGGATGGGGGGATGTAGGACCCAGCGGTGACAAGGATACCACAAGGAAACCCACAGAACACCTAACCGGGGGTCATAAGGGTTCACAGAGACTGAACAGACAACCAGGAGCTACATGGGACTGACCGAGACCCTCTGCCTATATGATACAATTGTATAACTTGGTCTTCATGTAGGATTCCTAGCAGTGAAAACAGGTATGTATCTCTGATTCTGTTGCCTGCTTTTAGCATCCATTCCTCCTGCTGGATTGCCTCATCCAACCTTGGTGGAGGAGGGGTGTCAGGTCTTATTGCAGCTTGATATACCATGGCACACTGATATCTATGGGATACCCACTTGTACCTAAACATAAACGGTGGATGAGGATTGGATGTGGTGGGGTGGGAGAATAAAGAAGGGGAGAACTGGGAAGAAGGAAGGGAGGGGAAGCTTTGGGTGGAATGTAAAATCAAGAAAATAAATAAATAAAAATATAATAATAAATATGAAAAAAATAAAAAGAAACAAATACACAGAAAAAGACCAAGGGAAGCATAATAAGACAAGTCTACAAAAATGCCATTCTGTCAGTTTTGTGTTATGGGACCACTCCTATGCATGGGACTGGTCCTGAAGTGTGTCTAATAATATATTCAGACTCCACTGGAAAAAAAAACAGATTTTCCCTTTCAAAGCAGGTATCAATTTCACATAGCTTCTTCTTTAGGGGTGAGAATTGGTTTCAACTTGCCTTTCTCAATCATGAGACACCATCTGAACCTGTACCATTTGAAACTCAACAGGCCTTGGGCATGCTCACACAGTCTTGGTGAGCTTATATATGTATCAGTGCCATTGTGTCTGGAAGACATCTCTTCCTTGGAGTTAGTTATTCATCACCTTTGACTCATAATTCTGTCTCTCTACTTTTCCAAATAGACCTGAGACTTGAGTTGAAGGAATTGATGAAGATAACTCCCTGAAGACAATGTGCTCCCAAAGTTCCTCACTCTCTACACACTGTCCAGTTGTGAATTTCTGTGTTAGTTCCTATCTACTACAAGAAGAATCTTCTGTGATGAAAGCTGAGTGATGCACTAACCAATGAGTATAGCATTATTTTTCATTATGATTCAATTTCTTGATGTGTTCCTTAAACAGAATAATAGTACTATATTTTCCCCCCATGTCTTTAACATATATCGTCTCAGGTTCTTGAAAATTTTATCCATGTCAGGTCAAGTTCCATTTCATGGAGTGGAATTTAAACCCAGTCAGACAGTGGTTGGTTACACCCCTAATATTTATGCCATTATTGTACTTATGTATCATGCAAGTGGGTCACCATTGTAGATCACAGAGTCTGTAGAGTCTGATTGGTGGTTACATTTCTCATCTGGTAGAATGCAAAATGCCCTCCAGTACCATGAATGCAAGTCAGTGGTGATAGAAGCTTTAGGTAAGCACCAGCTTGCCTTCTCCATGTTCAATGAAATATATAAGTAGTGTCTTCTACAATAAAGCCTTACCAGAAACTTGTATAGAGTAACCCATAGCCGTAGGAAAAGCCTATGATGTTTGGGAGTTTCCTTGGAGCCCCTTTGGCCAATGATTCAACAAGATATGTAACCCATCCCTGGAATTAGATAATATTTTGGTGCAGAAAATACCTAGTTGGGTCATTGTCTACCCCTTTATTTGGTGGCTCCATTTAGACTTCATTCACATATGTAAATAATTTAGGAAACTTCAAAGTAGCAGGTTTCCATATACTTTTCAACTGATCTTTAGTGTGAGTTGTCCTACCACACATACCCACATTTACCACTCTCTGCCATTCCCTCTCTATTTAATCTTCTAATTCTAGTTTTCCCTGTCTCTCTCCATCACAATATATTCCATTTTTTCCCTCCATGCTAGATCCTCTCCTATCCTGGTCCCTTACTAGATACATAATTTTTGTTATTCAGATGGCAGCACACATATCAAAGGCTTAGAACTAATAGTCACATGTAAGAGAAAACAAATATTTGTCTTTTTCTTTTTGGGTCCTGGATACCTTTCTCAGGATAATTTTTACTAGTTCCAACTTTTACCTTCTGATTTTAGGGATTCTTTATTTTTAAAAAATATTTATGTATTTTACATTCTGACCACAGTTTCCCTTCACTCCTCCCCTCTCAGTACCTTCCCCAAGCCTCCCCTCTTTCCCTACCTCCATCAACTCCTCCCCCTTTTCTATTCTGAAAAGGGTAAGCCTCCAATGTATATTAACACACAGGCATATCAAGTAGCAGTAAGACTAAGAACCTTCCCTTGTATTAAGGCTGGGAAGGGAGCCCAGAATGAGGAGTAGGGTACTAAATGCCTGCAACCGAGTCGGAGACATCCCCTGATCACACTGTTAAAAGTCCCACAAGAAGACCAAGCAACACAACTGTCACATACATGCAGAGCACCTAGCTCACTACCATGCAGGCTCCCTGGTTAGTGGTTCAGTCTCTGTGTTCTCCTATTAGCCCAGGTTAGTTGCTTCTGTGGGTTTTCCTGTGTCCTTGACCCCTCTAGCTCATACACTCCTTCCTCTGTCTCTCTAGTAGGATTCCCTAAGCTCAGCTTAATGTCTGGCTGTGGGTCTCTTGCCGCTGTTCAGGAATTACTTTAAAAAATTTTTTTACAACTGAAAAAAAAAAACTCATGGTTCAAATGTGCTATGATTTCATTATCCATTACTAAGTTGATGAGCTTCTGTGATGCTTACAATTTCCAACTGTTATAAATAGAGCAAGAATGAAAATGATGAACAAGTATCTGTGGTGCAGAATACTTTGAGTATGTGCCCAAGAATAGTGTAGCCATGTCTTGAAGTAGATAGATTCACAACCTCATGTGGAATTGCCACACAGAGGTTGCACATGTTTTTTACTCCCATAAGCAATCAGTAAGTGTTCCCCATTCCTGAAATCCTCACCAGCATGTGCTGTCATTTGTATTGTTAATCTTGGCCGTTTTGACAAACGTAAGATGAATTCTCAAAGTAGTTTTTATTTGCATTTCCGTGATGACTAAGGATGATTTCTTTAAGTATTGTTTAGTCATTTGAGTTTAATCTTCTGAGAACTCACTGATTAATTCTTACCCCATTTTAAATTTGGCTGTTATTTGATTGATGTTCTTATGCATTTGAGATACTAATCCTCTATGTCCGGTTTCATACCAATATTTGTTAAGCAGGCTGTCTCTTCCACACTGGTTGTTTTTGAAACCTTTGTCAAAGATTAGTTGACTATACCTGTGAGATTGAATTACGAGTTTTCCATTTTGCTTTGTAGAAATATTTGTATAATATAGAGTTAGCATTGTGATCCTCTGTTGCTATTGCCCTAGGTTATAAATGGGACACACATATTGTGATTCCTCCAGCATTGTTCTTTTTCCTCACCTTTGTTTGGTCTATCTGGAGTCTGTTTTTCTATTTGAACTTTTTTCCTAATTATGTTTTTTTTTTCTAGTTAAGTTTTCTTGGAATTTTGATGGAGATTGCAAAGAATCTGAGATGGTTTTTATAATGTAACTAAGTACTAATCTACAATATTGACTGTATCAACCCTTCATCGTGTCAGATAGTTTTATCTTCCATTGTCTTCTGTTTCTTTCCTTGCTGTTATAAAATGTTCACCATGAAGACCCTTGAGTTCCTTGGTTGCATTAATTCCCAGGTATTTTTTTTTTGTGGTAAGATTATTATAACTGTTGCTTTCTTGATGTCTTTCTCAGAATCATCATTCCTTCTTCACAAAAATGATATTTTGTATTTTGATTTTGTATTTTCCTATTTTCCTGATGGTATTCATTAGGTCTCAAGGAGTGCTGACCTTTTTATGTACAAGTTCATACAAACTGCTGGTGAAATAGTTTGACTTCTTTCCTTGTCTCGTTCTGTTCTTTTTTCTGGACCTACTGTTTTAGCAGAATCTGAGCAAGACTTACTCTTAAGATATAAGAATGAGCATCTTCCATCCTTCAGTGTTTAGGGAAGGTTGTTTTTCTCTATTTGATATAATGCTGGTCATAGGTTTGTCATATTCAATCTTCACACCACTGAAATATTTTCCTTCTATCCCTAAAGTCTTAGAGATACTGTAAATTGTCAGATGCCTTTGCTGCATCTGTTGAGATGATCATATAATTTCTGCCTTATCTATTAAGGCTATTTTTGAATCTCACTGAGTTATTTTGTTAAACCATCTTTCTAACACTGGAATGAAGCTACCTAGTCCACAGTGAATGACCTTGCTGACACATACTTGAATTTGGCTTGCATGTATATTTTTGAGAATATTTGGTGTAGGTTCATCAGCGATATTTGCCTATAATTTCCTTTTGCTTTTTTCTGTTTTGATGATTCCTTATCTGGTTTTGGTATTAGGAGCATACTGAGTTTTTAAAATGTCATTGTTTGTTTTACTTTCCTTTTTAATTTTGAGAACTGTTTGAAAGATTTCCTTGTATTTTCTTCATATATCTGGCAAAAAATTAAACCAGGATGTGGCAAACACTAAGCAAAATTACCATAAAGATTGGGATTGAAACAGTAGTAAAAAAACCATGTCTGACTAAATACGTGCTAGACTAGTAGTAGTCACTGCTGCATGCAAATGGATCTTCTCATAACTACAACCAATGCTATTAAGATATTAAATTATTCCATTCAATAGAAATGGATGAAGTATCATTCAAATATAGTTACAAAGGCAGTGTAATCCTGATGCCCAAACAAGATTCATACAAAACTAAATTTATATGAACATATATTAAAACACTCCTCTATCTTTTTGATACAGGGTCAGTTATGTCTCCCTGGCTGTCATAGAACTCACTATGTAGACAAGGCTAGTCTTAACCTCACCAGAGACTGCTGGCATCTGCTTCCAGAGTGATGGGGTTATAGGCATGATCCACTATGCCCAGATATTAAAAGACTCTTGATATAGTTCTTGTAAAGCAAATTAAAGAACACCTTGAATGAAATCATTCACCATGATCCTGTTGGCTTCTTTTCAGAGATGCAACAATGGCTTATGATAAGGAAATCAGTAAATGTAATGTATCCCATAAATGTCTTAAGAAAGGAATCACAATAACATCTGGATAGATGCAAAATGTACTTGGGACAAAAATTCTACCTCCCTTTGTGACAAATGCACAAAATAAAGAAGGAATAAAAGGGGGAAGGGGAGGGGGCGGGAGGGGGGAGAACAAAGGAATCTGTGGCTGATATGTAGAACTGAATGGTATTGTAAAATAAAATAAAATAAAATAAAAATAAAAAAATAAAAAAGGATACTATATTGCACTGGTTAATTTTTGTCAACTTGACTGAAACACAGACATATCTTGAAAGTAAGAATCTTTTGGGGGAAGTTGTCTCCATCAGATTGGCTTTGTCTTGATTGTTGATTGATATAGGAGGTCCCAGCTCACTGTGGGCCATACTATCCCTGAGTAGATAGACCTGAGTTGTATAAGAAAGCAAACTGAGCAAGTCATGGAGTGCAAGCCAGAAGGCAATGTTCCTCCATGGTTCCTGTCTCTGCTCCTGCTTGAGTTTCTGACCTGTCTTCCTTCAGTGAGGGACTGTGATCAGGACAGGAAAGCAAGATAAATCATATCCTCCACAAGTTTCCTTTGGTTACTGTTTTATAACAGCAACAGAGCAAACAAAAATATACCAGCACTGTAATAATATTTATGAGAAGGATCCAACAATGTAATTAATGGAAAGAAACTAGCTATTTCTACATAAACCAGGAAAAAGATAAGGGCCTTCATTTTGGAAGTAAAGATGAGACTGAGTCATACAATGTGTCTTAGTTAGGGTTTTTTATTGCTGTGATAAGACACCATGACTCTTATAAATGAAAACATTTAATTGAGGTGGCTTGCTTACAGTTTCAGAGGTTCAGTCCATTATCATCAGGATGGAGAGTATGACAGAACACAGGCAGATGTGGTGCTAGAACTGAGAGTCCTACATCTTGACTCAGAGGCAACAGGAAGTGGACTGAATGTCATATTGAAGGAAGCTTGAGAAAAGAGACCTCAAATCCTGTCCCCATGGTGACAAACTTTGTTCAACAAGGCCACACCTCCTAATGGTGCCACTCCCTTTGGGGGGCATTTTCTTTCAAACCACCACAGAGGTAACTGTAGTTGGCCTGAAACATACTATCCAAACCATGCTAGCTTCAAAACCACACAATTCTGTCTGCCACTGCCTCCTGAGCACTAGGATTAAAGTAGTTCACCACTATGTCCAGCTTCTTTCTCCATGTTGTGCTATGCAGTGATTGAAGTCTTAGCCAAAGAAAAAGGACAAAAGATGACATACAAGGGATACAAATAGGAAGGCAAGAGCCAAAGTATCCTCCCTTGAAGAAGACATGCTTCTGTTGTGGAATATTATTTCAAGATGTGTTATATGTATTTATGCTGGAGAACATTTGTTTTAATGATGCAATGTTGTATTTTATAATTTTATGTTGCATTTGTCTAACGCTGTGAAGCTGTGTTACTATGCCTGTCTAAAACACCTGATTGGTCTAGTAAGATGCTGAGTGGTCAGTAGCCAGGCAGGCAAAAGGATAAACAGGGCTGGCAGACAGAGGCTAAAAAGGAGGAGAAATGTGGAAAGAAAAATATGAGAAGCAAGAAAAGGAGGAAACGAGGACTCAATGGGCCAGCCACCCAGCTATGCAGCAAGCCATGGAGTAAGAAGTAAAGGAAGAAATACAGAAATATAGAACAAAAGCCCAGAGGCAAAAGGTAGATGGGATATTTTAAGTTACTAAAAGCTGGATAGAAAGAAGCCAAGCTAAGGCTAGCCATCCACAAGTAAGAATAAATCTCTGTGTAGCTGAAGTTTTCCTGTGTCCCACCTGGTCTTGCAGCTGCTCAGACCCAAGTAAACACACAGAGGCTTATATTACTTATAAACTGTATGGCCATTAGCTCAGGTTTATTACTGACCAGCTCTTACACTTGAATTAACCTATAATTCTTATTTATGTTTAGCCACATGGCTTGGAACCTTTTCTCAGTTCTGTCTTGTCATTTTGCTTCCTCCATGTCTGGCTGGCAATTCCTGACTCAGCCTTCCTCTTCCCAGACTTCTCATCTGTTCATCCCACCTATACTTCATGCCTGGCTACTGGCCAATCATAATTTTATTTATCAACCAATCAGAGCAATACATATTCACAGAATACAGAATGACATCCCACAGCAACACTGTGTATTTATTTGGAAGCTAGGTGGCAGGTCACCCAAATAATAAAGGAATAGAAAAGAAACCACCAACATGCTTCCATATTTGAGATCCTAAACATTGCACAGAAAAATGCTTACATCAAAATGTCAGAATGCAAAATTAACACAAAACACAGTTGCTTCCCTATGTACAAAGAATGCATTTGCTAAGAAAGAAAACTTTATTAGGGGCTGGAGAGATGTCTCAAAGGTTAAGGGAACTGGCTGCTCTTCCAGAGGACTTGTTTTCAATTCCCAGCACCCACATGGTAGCTCACAACTGTTTGTACCTCTTGTTCCAAGGGATATGACACCCTTACACAGACATATATGCCGGTAAAATACGAATGTACATAAAATAAAAATAAATAAATTACTTAAAAAAAAGAAATCCTCATTCAAAATTGCCTCAGAAATATGGTGGAATAAACTTAATAAAAACTTGAAGGACATCAACAATGAAAACTTTAAAATAAAGAAGAAATTGAATATGTCATTAGAATATAGGGAAATCTTTCATGCATCTATATTGGAATATTCACTATTGTGAAAATGACTACTTTAAAAAACTAATCTACAGAGTTAATATTGACTCCTACAGACATATAATGCCATTCTTTGTATAAAGAGAAAAAAAATGTTGAAATTCATACAATAAACAAAATATGCTAGATAGGCAATGTGATATGAGCAAAAAGAATAATGTTTGGCAGGTCAACATACCTGATTCCAGTGAATAACAACAAACCCAGAACATGCTGGCACAAACAAGTTTTACATCAATGGATTAGAATTGTTCAACTAAGAAATGAAATTCTGCATACATACAACTTTAAGAAACAATGATTAACAGATTGATGAATACCCTAACTGTCAACATAGAATCTTCATCCAGTAACTGAGGGAAGCAGATGCAGAGATCCACAGCCAAGCAGTAGGCCCGGCTCCAGGAGTCTAGTCAAAGAGAGGGAAGAGGGATTGTATGAGCAAAGGGGCTCAAATCATGATGGGGAAGTCTACAGAAACAACTGATTCAAGCTCATAGGAACTCATGAACTTTAGACCAACAGCTGTGGAACCTGCATGGGACCAGACTAGGCCCTCTGCATATGGTAGACAGTTGTGTAGCTTGGTCTATTTGAGGAGCCCCTGGCAGTGGGATCAAGATCTATCCCTGGTGCCTGAGCTGGCATTCTTGATCCCATTACCTATGGTCAGACATCTTGCTCACCCTTGATGCGGGGGAGAAGGGCTTGGTTCTGCCTCAACTGAATGCACCAGGCTTACCTGACATCTTGTGGGAGGCCTTACCCATTTAGAGGAGGGCATGGGGTCGGTCAGGGAGAAGAGGTTGGGGGGGGGAGAAAAGGAGGAATGAAATGGGGATCTGTGTTCGGTATGTAAAGTGAATTAAAAATTAATAAATAAATAAAAGAAAAAAAGAGAAAGAAACAATGATTACATGAGCTAATGGTTTGGTCTAGTGGTCCAAGGTGATGTGTTTGAGAAGCAACTGCAAGCAATTCTCAGGATAAAATGTATGTAGTATCCACATTGGTAAAATATGCAGCTATGCTTAATAAAATTACTAAAAGAGATACAGAAGGAAATGTAATGTAAGTATCAGAGAATAAAAAAATTAACCTTAAAAAACAGCTGATACATATATTTATTACAGTGGCAGAGGCAACCCAGTGTGTAGCCTCTCCATCCCAGTTCTCAAATGTTGACAGCTACCACAGGCAGCACCTGCCAGTCTAGCATGTGAGAAGGGGAGTAAACAGTCACCACTATAAGTGATGTCCTAGCTTTTTCAGGATGAAAACACACCATTTGAAGTGCAGACATTCCTTTTTGACTTTGAAGATAAAGACGTGGCTTTGTAATTCCCAAAAGCCTGTGTCTGTGCATGTGCTCAAGGTAAGGAAAGGCAAATGGGACAACCAAGTACCTCACAGTAGATCTCATACATTTATCTCCTCACAGCTTCTGAGGTGTAGAGTGATCACATGCAGAGTATCTGAAAGCTGAACTAAATGGCTACATGGATACTGTCCCCAGTGAGGAGTGGCGCAAACATTAGTGACCCTATATCTGCACTAGGAGTCACACACAGATAAATGTGACATTAGCAGACTCTGGAAGAGACTTGAATGCACCTTATGACTACTGAACTCATTGTAGTAGTCTGGAGTTTCTTGTCTTAGGACACCACTGGACACCTCACAATGGCACCTGTGAAAAGAAAGGCTACCTATAATAGAACAAAGTAAAGAATGTTGTTTTTAACTTGGCTTTCTGCGTTGAAATTGGAGGTTAATTGGAAGAAAAATTAAAAAGTCTCACTGTTTGATAGTGGTAAAACAGTGATTATTAAAAACCAAAATGTATTTTGGGTTGGTTATTGGTGATAAGGTTGGGAAAAAAGGAGAGATGTTCACAGTATTGCTCTGCCCATTCACACACCTATCATGCATTATATATCATGACATTTACATGAAAAATGCAAAAACACTTATGATGTTTCCAGAAAAAAGCTGAAATACTCTTTCTTCATCGGGCTCTGCACTGCAGCAAGGAAAAAGACACCACCTGTCACCACATCTCCATGCTTGTTTTCATTCTGCTTCATTCTCCAAAAGCACTTGGGGTGTGTGAAACTGGACATGAGGAGGGGGATATTCAGGAGCCAGAAGAAGAAGAAACTCAGAGTGAGCATCAGGTCCTGCCTCCAAATCTCTAAGCTGGTAGTGTGGACTGTGAATGCAGATCAGTTTATCAAATGGATACCCATGTATACACATCTGCTTTTATGTCTGCTGCCCACTGGAGAGGTCACTTATGTGGATGAGATGCTTAGTTCTCCAGATGGCTCCACTACCCTGGAGGGATGTCCAGCACTCTCTGACCTAGGGCTCGGCAGTCTAGGTCTACAGCAGAGGTAAAAACACAGGTTGGAAAATATATCTGGGGACATCTCAGCCTCAGGTCCTATGACATCAACTCATATCCCTGGGTATTGAGGCCTATGGGAGAAAGCAATGTTGGGCAGATTAGTCCCAGGATAGTATCAACAAGTTATTTGTTTGAACACCTTTAGAAGTGACGTCAGCAGAACGTATCAGAAGATCCACAGCTAGATGTGAAGGTAAAGATTGGAAAGGACCCATGACAACCAGAGATTATGTGGACACACTGTGTGTTCTATTTCCAAGTACAATCAGGAAGCCTCAGTCTCATGTGTATAGCATCCACCATTCATAGAGCATGAGCAGCATGGCCCATGCTACACTAGTCACAGAGACTAAATAACCAACCAGTATCCCTGCTCTCTAATAAACTAGAATAATCAGGTCAAATTCAGAAATTCCTTTGTAGCACGAATCTTAAAAGGTCTTATTAACAATAACAATAAAAAACTGGATTTGAATTCCTGTGGCAGCTGGCAAAGGACTGCTGGGTGAGAGGAGTGTCCGGAACGGTGGGACAGGACTCCAGCGAAGGACTCAGAGGTCTCGATTAGGGCGGACCGGCACGCTGCTGCGCTTGAAGTCATGCCAGTGCCTTTTGTGGAAGACTGGGACTTGGTTCAACTCTGGTAGAAGGTGCCTATGGAGAAGTTCAACTTGCTGTGAATAGAATAACTGAAGAAACTGTTGCCGTGAAAATTATAGACATGAAGCGGGTCCAGAAAATATTAAGAAAGAGATCTGCATCAATAAAATGTTAAATCATGAGAACGTAGTGAAATTCTATGGCCACAGGAGGGAAGTCAATACCCAGTATCTATTTCTGGAGTACTGTAGTGGAGGAGAGCTTTTTGATAGAATAGAGCCAGACATAGGCATGCCTGAACAAGATGCTCAGAGGTTCTTCCATCAACTCATGGCAGGAGTGGTTTATATGCATGGAATTGGAATAACTCACAGGGATATTAAACCAGAAAACCTCCTCTTGGATGAAAGGGATAACCTCAAAATCTCTGACTTTGGCTTGGCGACAGTGTTTTGGCATAATAATCCTGAAGACTTACTAAATAAGATGTGTGGTACTTTATCTTATGTTGCTCCAGAGCTTCTAAAGAGAAAAGAATTTCATGCAGAACCAGTTGATGTTTGGTCCTGTGGAATAGTACTTACTGCAATGTTGGTTTGAGAGTTGCCATGGGACCAGCCCAGTGACAGCTGTCAGGAATATTCTGATTGGAAAGAAAAAAAAAACCTATCTCAATCCTTGGAAAAAAATTGATTCTGCTCTTCTGGCTTTGCTTCATAAAATTCTAGTTGAGAATCCATCAGCAAGGATTACCATCCTAAACATTAAAAAAGATAAATGGTACAACAAAGCATTTAACAGAGGTGCAAAGAGGCCCCGAGCCACTTCAGGTGGTATGTCAGAGTCTTCTAGTGGATTCTCTAAGCACATTCATTCCAATTTGGACTTTTCTCCAGTAAATAGTGCTTCCAGTGAAGAAAATGTGAAGTTCTCCAGTTCCCAGCCAGAGCCACGGACAGGGCTTTCCTTGTGGGACACCGGTTCCTCCTATGTTGACAAACTGGTACAAGGCATCAGCTTGTCACAACCTACGTGTCGTGATCACATGCTTGTAAACAGTCAGTTACTTGGTACCCCTGGGTCCTCACAGAACCCCTGGCAGTGCTTGGTCAAAAGAATGACACACTTCTGCACCAAATTGGATGCAGACAAATCTTACCAGTGCCTGAAAGAGACCTTTGAGAAGTTGGGCTATCAGTGGAAGAAGAGTTGTATGAACCAGGTCACTGTATCAACAACTGATAGAAGAAACAATAAGTTGATTTTCAAAATAAATTTGGTAGAAATGGATGAGAAGATACTGGTTGACTTCCGGCTTTCTAAGGGTGATGGATTAGAGTTCAAGAGACACTTCCTGAAGATTAAAGGGAAGCTCAGTGGTGTTGTGAGCAGCCAGAAGGTTTGGTTTCCTGTTACATGATGAAGCTGTCAGCCCTGGAGATTCCTGGTGACTATAGTGCTGCTATGTTGACATTATTCTTCCTAGAGAAGATTATCCTGTTCTACAAACTGCAAACAATAGTTTTTGAAGAGTTCTCTTCCTATTATCCAAACATCTTCCAATTCTGAGTATGTTTTGCATACAAATAATACTGTATCTTAATTGTATGTAATACTTTGGGGATAGGATGGATCAAATTCATTAGGTATTTCTCCAGCTGTGTTTAAATGGTCTGAATTTGAAGCCCATCTGGTAGAAACCAACTTTTGGGATACAGGAGTTTGCAAGCTTTTATACCAATGTAGTATGACTTCTGAAAAAAAAAAGAAAATGAGAACATTTTACTTCGTTCTAAGAAAACATCTTTCTTCTCTGCTATTTAATTGTAAGGATGAATAAACAAAGACCATATACAGTTGATTGATCCGTGACGCGAGCCTGCTACAAAGAGTGTATCCCAAGATATGTGCTGTATTTTCACTTTGGGTGTGTGCGCTACACAAGGGCTTGACCAGTTCTAGAAAACTGTTGTTGAGTTATAATGATTAAAATTACAAGCTTCCCCCCCCTCCCCCGTGTAGCTAATAAAGTACTGGTTGGTCTTTGAAGAAGTTGAACATAAGCTCTAGTGCTTATCTTATTTTAAATTACACACTTGAATAATTTTTTTTACATTAACAGTCATATTTTAACTCTAGAAATAAATTCTATTTTTAAAATCAATTCCTAACTTAGTGAACTTGTTGGCCATCAAGTTTCTAAATGACACTGACTAAAAGGGGCCAGAGTTTGTGTGTGTGTGTGTGTGTGTGTGTGTATGTGTGTGTAAGGAAACACAAGAATAGGCCTGATTCTTGTTCCTTGCCTTTTAGACTCACTAAAACCTCATTTTGTTCCTAAAATTTATAATAAAATATGAATTATAAAAAAAAAACTGGAGCCAGTTATTGGGGTGAACACTGGAACACATCCAACCTCACCTTGCCAAATTCCTCAGCTGACCTTGTTGCCTCAAACTGGAAGCCTCTGAGTCCTCTTCTGAATGGATTTCAGCTGAACTGCTGTTAAAAGCCTAAAATCTTAACTAGGCTTAGTTCCTGGTCCTCACATCTTATACACCTTTCTGCTTCCTGCCTTCACTTCCTGGGATTAAAAGGTGTGTGTCACCACACCTGGCTGTTTCCAGAGTGGCTTTGAACTCACAGAGATCCAGATGGATCTCTGCCTCCAGAAAGCTAGGATTAAAGGTGTGTGTGCCACCATTTTCTGGCCTCTATGTCTATCTAGTGCCTGTTCTGTTCTCTGACCCCAGATAAGTTTATTAGGGTGCACAATATATTGGAGGACACAATATCACCACATTCTGTGGCTTATACTATGTCCAGAAATGCCCAGGCCATCATCATCCATTAGAAACTAAACTGAGTATTTGAGTTATGAAACATGAACTCCTTCTCTGAAGTCAGTTCCTTTTGATGCCCCATTTCTTCAACTTTATCCTTCATTATCTATTCACTCATGCTTATCTCAGTGACTCCAAAGCAGCACTGTGTTCAGTAGCTTAGAACAGATTAGTAACTGGGAATAAAGCCTGTATTCAATTGTAAGCTGCTCCATTCCATTGTTCTAGGCATATATTTTTGGCCTCATTCTAGAATATCCATGGCCAGTGGGAGAGCTCATTGATGAATGTGGGCTGAGGAAACACCTTCAAATGACATGGACTACAGAGCAAACAGCACAAACATAGGGCAATTACTTAGTGTGGAGGATGGTAGATGTTAAAGTTTAGTTTAGTACTTGAGATGAGGTACACAGGGCTAGTGTTCTCTGGATCTTGTTGAATATTTAAAAAAATCAGTATTGGGGCTGGAGAGATGGCTCAGAGGTTAAGAGCACTGACTGTTCTTCCAGAGGTTCTGAGTTCAATTCCCAGCAAACACATGGTGGCTCACAACCATCTGTAATAAGATCTGGTGCCCTCTTCTGGCCTGCAGGGATACATGATGTATACATAATAAATAAATAAATCTTTTTAAAAAATCAATATTTAACATATGCGTGACCCTCTGTTTCTCTGATGAGCTGCCTAAGAATGTCTAAGATGTGCAAACAGATGAATGTGATGGGAGGTGTCTTTCATAAGAAAATGAGAAAATTCATGTTTCAAAACTAAATCTATACCAATCACAGTATTCAGGTTTAATGCTTTCTTTCTACTAATTATTGTTAGATTTAATATAGTGCATAACATAATGGGTTTAATATGTGCGTACCAGAGTACTTTACTGGTAATTACTCCTTTATTATCCACATTTGTTACTCATTGTTAATTTTCTTTCTCAGCACAAGTAGCTGCCTTCTGAGTTCATGTCATGTGTGTGTGTGTGTATGTGTGTGTGTGTGTTCCATATGAGAGAATTTGTGATAAATTTGCAAAATAGAGTATTATTCGGCTGTTTAAAAATGACATCATCAGCTGAGCAGTGGTGGTGCATAACTTTAATCCCAGCACTCATGAAGTAGAGGCAGTTGATTCTCTATGAGTTCAAGGCCAGGCAGGTCTACATAGCAAGATCCAGGACAGTCATAGATACACAAAGAGACCCTGTCTCAAAAAATCCAAAACCAAAAAAAAAAAAAATGACATCATGAAATGTGCATGTTAATGAATAGAACCAGAAAAAAATCTTGATTGAGGTAACCCAGGCCCAGTACAACATATATAGTATGTATTTACTTATGTGTGGGTATTTGCCATTAGATAAATAAAAACCAGCCTATAATTCACAGACCCAAAGAGGTTAGGTATAGCAGAAGGGACTGGGAGAACACATGAAACATTCTGGGGCTCATAAATAGAATAGATTTTATGGGTGGACTGGAGGTGGAGAGACAGGAATGGGCAATCAGGTGAGGAGGGTGAGGAGAAATAAGGTTGAGGGAGAGAATCTGGGGAGAGACAGTTGGAATTGAGGAGCAGCTGAGAGATGGTATGGGAACCTAGTGCATTGAAGACTTCCTAAAATACATGAAGGCGATCCTTATAAGGTCTCTTAATAATGGGGGAGACAGAGTCCCAAATAGCCCAGCCATCTTTTGTTACTAAATGAAGCTTTCAGTAGAGGGACTGGGTTGCATTCAGTTGAATTGTTGGCCAAGGGGGTCCCCAACAATCCAGGCCTGTTGCCAAGAAAATAGGTTGCTCTCTGCAAACAGAGAGCCAGGTTCCATTGCAGAGGACAACACCCACATAACTCATTGAACATGGAGAAATTGGGCTAGCGCCTACATGGAGCCTTCATCCCTACATTCTAGTGTCTTTGGTGTTAGAAGATACTCTACAGGCTACCAAAAGAGAAATACAAGCATCAACCCAGCCACATATCTTTGACCTATAATCTGTCCTGCCTGCAATATATGCTGGGGCAATTTTGGCACAGAAATTATGGGAATAGCTACCAATGTCTGATTTGACTTAAGGTCCACTCCACTAGAAGGAACCCATATCCAACTCTGCTTAGGTAATCAGAGACTAGATAGCCCTGACACCTAGAGTAAAACCAGACACAGTCTTTCAAAAAAAAAGAAGATAAATAAAATGATTCCTATTCTGCTATCCTTGTAGATCAATGCATTATTGAGGCATCATCAGAGAAGCTTTCTACAGGAACAGATACAGAGACCCACAACCAGACATTACAGATAGAGACATTAGAACACACAGCTCTAAACGGGATGTCTTCATCAAATCTCTCCCTTCAGAACTAAGGGAACCCTATGAAAGAGGAGGCAGAAAGAGTGTAAGAGCCAGAGGGGATGGAGGACACCAAAGACCAAGGTCCTCTGATTCAACTGAGCAAGACTCATATAAACTCACAGGGACTGAAAGAGCAAACAAAGGACCTACACAGGTCCACACCAGGTTCTCTGTGTGTATATCTAAATGGCTAGGTAGAATATTAGGTGTCAATAAGTCATTAGAAAGTAAATTGTCTCATTGATTGGACTTCTAGAGTTCAGCCTGGCATCCTGCCATGGATCTCTGCATCTGCTTCCATCAGTCACTGGACTTCAGTCACCCAGACTTCCCACATCCACCTGCTAGGTCTGTCCTGGTGAGAACCCATGACCTCCCTATCCACACTTCTTCTGAAACCCCCAGATTTAGCCTGGTTCCACATCAGTGTGCTAGCCTTTGCTGCAAAGGAATTCTATGATTGGCTCAGGATCCTTCTTATTTATTCCCCAAACCTCTTCCATGTCACATTCATCTTTTTCACTGAGATCAATCTAGCCCCACTCTTCTGGCTTGGAAAAGGAAAAACATCCTGTATACCAGGCCAGTCCCTTTTATCCATCTGATTTCATTCCACCAAAGCCATTTCCAACATCTCATCCCAACCATCCACCACATCTTTTCTTTTTTCAGAACAAACTCAGAACAAACAAAGGAAATCTGCAAGCACAGACAGCATCACAAAAATACCAACAATAAGAAAGATCAAGCCAGTATCTTATCTCTAAAAACCTAAAGTCTTGTAAAAATGTTTGCTGGTGATAATTAACTAGATTAACTCCAGGACATCCAATTTAAAAGAACTATAATAAGCTTCATCAAAAAATTCAAGGAGTTTAAATAAGACAAAAAGAAACAGCTCAATGAACTTAAGATGAAAGAGATAATGGATAATAAATATCAAAGTGATGCCAAAAAATAATAAATAAATCATACCCCCCCAAAAAAAACCAAGGCTAATGGAAATGACCAAGGCAACCCAAGGCATAAGAATACAATTCAATCAGAAGAGAGAAACACTGAAGAGCACTCAAGCTGAAATGAAGACAGAATTGAAAAACCCAAGAAGTCAACTAGAACATTCAAAAGAAGGTGTTACTAATAGAATGAATAAAGCAGAAGAACTATCATGTCTTGAAGATAAAACAGAGGATTTACACCAAGTAAGAGAGAAATATGAGATTTTTAAAGGAACACATTAAAGAAATTTGGGACACCATGACCAAAAAAAAAAACTTTCACATCACAGTCATACATGAAGAAGAAGAATCTGAAGTCATTTGCATAGAATAAACCTTTGATAAGTTCATAGAAGAAAATGTCACCAAGCGAAGAAAGACACACGCATAATATACACAAAGCACATACAACACCAAATAGACAAGGCAAGAAGAGAAAAACTCTACAGCATACCATATTTAAAACACTATAGATGATGAAGAAAGTATATTAAAATCTGTAAGAGAAAAAAATCAAGTCACATATAGAGGAAGAGTCATTAGGATAACAGTTAATAACTCAATACAAACTATGAGAACCAGAAAAACCTGGAGCAGGGCACTCCAAGTAACTCCTAAGGGACTAAGAGAGCCAGCCTAAAATAATATACGCAGTAAAACTATCTGCCATGATGAAAGATAAACAAAAACTTTCCACGACATAAACAGCATTTAAAACATTTTTATCCAAACCTACAGGCTATATTATTTGGACTGAGTAGAGGAATGAGCATAGGAGAGAGACTGTGGAAAGAAAATGGAGTCATAACTAGTAAAACACAAAATAACACTGAGAACACATATAAAAAAAAACAAAAATCAACAACTGGATGACCACAATAAACACTAAAATTTCAATAACTACAAATGTCAGTAACCTAAATTGTCTACTCAGAAGATATAAAGTGACCTAATAAATCAAGAGGAAAATCCATCTGTATTTTTTCTATAAAGAAAAATATCACCTTAAAGAGAGAAATGGGATAAGAGTAAAAGGAGAGAAAAAAGTTTTCCAATAAGAGATGATGTGGAGCAAAGGGAACACTCCTTCACTGGTGGTGGGAGTGCAAAATTGTACAGCCACTTTGCAAATCAGTATGCCACCTTCTCGGAAAACTGGGAATCAATCTATCTCAAGACTCAATGACATGACTCCTGGGCATATACCAAAGGAATGCTCAATCATATCACAAGGATACATGTTCAATTATGTTCATAGCAGAATTATTCATAATAGCCAGAAACTTGAAACAACCTAGATACCCTTCAATTGAAGAATGTATAAAGAAAATGTGGCACATATACACATTGGAGTATTATTCAGTTGTAAGAAAAAATGATCAGGAAATTTGCAGGCAAATGGATGGAACTAGAAAATATGATCCTGAGTGAGGTAACACAGATTCATAAAGACAAACATAGTATGTACTCACTCATAAGTGGATATTAGATGTAAAACAAATGATAATGAGACTGCAACCATAACACCAAAGAAGCTAGGTAACAAAAAGGACCCTAAGCCAGATGTATGGATCACCTTGAGAAGGGGAAATAGAAGAGATCTCAGTGAGTAAATTGGAGATGAGGGGTGGGATGGGGGATGAGAACAAAAGGGAATAGAATGGTCAAACTGGAACAGGGATGAAGTGGGAGAGCAATGAAAGAAATACCATGATGGAGAGAGACATCATGGGGATAGGGAAAAACCAGGTGCTAGGGAAGTTCCCAGGAATCCACAAGGATGACCCTAGCATAGACTACTAACAATAGTGGAGAGGGTCTCTGAACTGGCTTACCCCAGTAATCAGATCTGTAAATACCCTGTTACCATAGAGCCTTCATCCAGTAACTGATGGAAGCAGATGCAGAGATTCACAGCCAAACACCAAAAACAGCTCCAGGAGTCCATTCATAGAGAGAGAAGAGGGATCCTATGAACAAGGGGCATCAAGACCATGATGGGAAAACCTACAAAGACAAACAAACCATAAAAGTGAGAACTCATAAAATTTAGACCAACACCTGTGGACCCTCCAAGGGACTGGACTAGGACCTCTGCATAAGTGGAACAGCTGTATACCTTGATCTGCTTAAGGGGCCCCCTGGCAATAAGATCAGGATCCATTCCTGGTGCATGAGGAGGCTTTTTGGAGCCCACTACCTATAGTGTGACACCTTGCACAGCCTTTAGACAAGGGAAGGGACTTAGACCCAACACTACTAAATGTACCAGGCTCTGCTGACTCCCCATGGGAGTACTCACTTTCTTGTAGGAGGAAATGGGGGTGGGTTGGGGGAGGGGAGGCTGCAGAGGTGGGTGGAGGGAAGAGGAGGAGCTGTGATTGGTATGTAAAATGAATAAAAAATTCTTTAAAAAATGAAAATCAGGAATAATGCAAATGATTGGCTTAGTGATGCTACTCAAAATATTGGAAAAACAAGAACAAACCAAATCCAAACACAGTGAATAGAAGTAAATGATAGGAATCAGAACAGAAATCAACAAAGTGGAAACAATTCAAAGAAGCAACAAATCTAAGACTTGCTTCTTTGAGAGGATAAAGAAAGTTGGCAGACCCTTGGCTCAACAAACTGAAAAAAGGGAAGTGGGGGGCAAATTAAGAGAGTAAAAAATGAACAGGGAAACATCAGAACAGACACCAAAGAAAACTAAAATACTATAAGGGAATATTTTTTAAAATCTGCACTCCCTTAAGCTGGGAAACAATACATGGATGAATCTCTAAATTTAGTCAAACCACAAAAATTAAACCAAGAGAAAGATCAACAACCTAAACAGACCCATAACAAATGGAGAGATTGAAACAGTAAGAAAAACCTTTCCAACTAAAGAGAATCAAGGACCTGTGGTGGTATTGTGTTCCCCAAAATATTGTGTATGCTAATAAACTTATCTGGGGTCAGAGAACAGGACAGCCACAATATTAAACATAGAGGTTAGGCAGTGGTAGCATACGCCTTTAATCCTAGCATTCCAGAGACAGAAATCCCTCTGGATCTCTGTGAGTTCAAGGCCACATTGGAAACGGCCAGGCACAGTGATACACACCTTTAATCCCAGAAAGCCACACCTTTAATCCCAAGGAGTGGTGGTAGAAAGCAGAAAGGTATATGAAGCGTGAGGACCAGAAACTAGAGGCATTTGCCCTGGAGAGGCATTTGCCCTGGAGAGGCATTTGCCCTGGAGAGGCATTTGGCCTGGAGAAGCATTTGGCCTGGTTAAGCATTCAGGCTTCTAGCAGCAGTTCAGCTGAGAACCATTCGGATATGAGGACACAGAGGCCTCCAGTCTGAGGAAGCAAGACCAGCTGAGGATCCGGTGAGGTGAGATAGCTGTGGCTTGTTCTGTCTCTCTGACCTTCCATCATTTCACCCCAATACCTGGCTTCGGGTTTGATTTTATTAATAAGACCTTCTAAGATTCATGCTACAAGATAGATTCATGGCAGAATCCTACAAGACATTCAGAGAAGTTCTACAACCAGTACTTCTTAAAACCGAAAATATAAAAACAGAAGAACTACTCCCCAACCTCCTTCAACAAAATCTCTATCACTCTAGTACCCAAAACAACAACAACATAGTACAGGCAAATATGCCTGATGAATAAAGACACAAAAATATAATGAAATGCTCTAGGACTAGACCCTGGGACACAACCAGTCGCCAAGAATACCCACCCATCTCTGCCCTAGTTGCTGGCCAATGGGGAAGACTCCTGTGGGCAGGCTCCCCCACCAAAACCCCCCATCGGACCCTGAAATCTATAAGACCCATGCCCTACCCAAAACAGACCCATCTCCCTGTGACCCCAGTGGCTTCCTGAGACATTGTGTAACATAGAATCCACCAGCTCTCATTGGACCAAGAGTTGCCAGACTCCTGCAGACAGGCTCCCCCACCAAAAAACCCCAATGGAACCTTCAATCTACAAGACCCATGCCTACTCCAAGCCTACCCAGCCCCCTGCAGCCCAAGTGGCTTCCTGAGACACAGAATCTGCCAGCTGTCATTGGACCAAGAGATGAGTGACTCTTCTCCTACCCAGAGTCCTGCCTCTAAGACCTAGGCCCTGGGATACAACCAGTCCCCAGGAATCCCCACCCATCACTGCCCCAGTTGTTCATAAGCAGCGAAGACTCCTGCAGGCAGGCTCCCCGACCAAAACTCTCCATCAGACCCTGTAATCTACAAGATCTATGCCCTATTCCAAACATACCCATCCCCCTGAGACCCCAGTGGCTTCCTGAGACATGGAATCCACCAGCTAATATGGACCAAGATCTCACATTGGACCAAGAGAGGCTTCCAGAGACACAGGATTTGCCAGCTCTGATTGAACTGAGAACCCTGGTAAAACCAAAGGTGGCTCCTGGAGACTCAGAATCAGTCAGCTTGCATTGGACCAAGAGCACCTCCCTGAGACAAAGAATCTGCCAACTCCAATTAGAACAAGAGCTAAGATTGGACCCAGAATAGCCCCCTGAGACACAGACACAGCAAGCACAGGTTGGACCAAGAGAAGCTCGCTCAGACATAGGCACCTTTTGCACCTATTGGAGAAAGAGATGGGAAGACACCAGTGCAAAAATACATACAACAACATAAAAAGCAATATGGCATCACCAGAACCTAGCAGTTCTACAACAGCAAGACCTGAACATCACAATGTAGAAGAAGAACAAGAAAGCAACCTTAAAAATAACTTTGTGAAGATGATA
>CABHPH010131528.1:0-18255 GCA_902168325.1 Peromyscus nudipes
TCATTTCTATGTCACATGAAAAAAAAAGGCATTTCCACAGTGCCTTAATCAAGAAGTAGATCTTAAATTCAAAACCTAAACTCAAGCTGACCGCTTGGATGTGGGAGCCATCACTGTTCTTCACTCTTCTCACAGCTTGAGATCTCTGGGTAGAGAGAGGACAGCTAAAGGCTGCCCTGATGCTGAAGGCAGGTGTGACATGGCTTTTTCACGAAGGAGTTTCTGTGGTTTCTGAACTCTAGAGATTATAAAGGAAATCATCTTGGGGTTTTCCTCTCTGCGATCTCAAACATAGGACTTGAAGTACACGCTGTCAGCAAATGTGTGTTGGTGGACTGAGACAACTGGCAGACTTGATTAATACTTTCCCTTTCGACTAGTTCCTTGTATTTTCACTTTCTGATGACGGGGGGGGGGGGGGGGGGGAGGCAAAACTTTCAAATAAAGTCAAAGACCTCTCCAGAATCAAAAGAGATTTGTTTATTTAAATTTTTCTAGGCTTGCTTGTACGTTTTCAACCTGGAAAGAAAGAAAAAAGCACTTTACAATTATTAGAAGCTGATGCAAACCATCTAGTAGCAGAAAAGCCAACAGCTGTACTCAGGTACATTGACTTTATGTGACTTGTCTGCTGTGTACTTTCGAACACTTTTTAGTTTCCAGAACAGCTACCATTTTGCATGGATCCTCACCAGACACCTTCCCCTGCCTTTACATAACTTTAGGTCTTCTATCTTGTTTTGTATTCATCTTTCCCCGCATTTCCTCAATGCTCCTTGCTGTATTATTTTTTGCCTCTTAAAACAATGCCCGATCTATGGGTATGTCAATATGTTCCCTGATGGCAGAAGTCTATTGTGGTTAATGGTTACTCAGGGAGAGGTGTCATCTCTTCAGTGGTATAGCTACTGATAAGTTATTCGTGCTCCAGGAAGTAATCTCTCCCAATCTAATGCAATCAACTCAATTAAACTCGGGAGGTCCCACACAAAAAGAACACATGAAAACAGAGGAGGGATTTGGGAAGACAAAACAACTTCAGGGGGCGAGAGGAGCGAATGAGAGAGAGGAATGGGGTGGATAACTAAAATTTGTAGTACACATGTATTGGTGAAATTATTAAGGCCACTCCACGTAGTTAAAAGGGAGGTTTATTTTGTGGGGTGACTTAGAAGTGAAGGGATAGTTTACAGGGTCTGGGAAAGGTGTAGTGCTGGCCGGCGGTGTGCTCTGGAGAACTCTGCTCAGTCTACCTCCAGTGTCCAGGGTCCAGGAACCAAGAGAAGGCTGCGCATCCGCATCTCAGGCCTTCAGGGTCCTCTCTTGGCCCCGCCTTGTAGGCGTGACAGTTACCGAAGCCTTAATTGGGGATTGGAACTTCCAGATCAAAGCTGGAATGGCTACCCACTACACACATGCATGAAACTGTCAAGGAATTTTAAAACAATGTCTGGTCTCATTTTAATTCATATGGTCTTGTTGTCTTTTTAAAAATTGTTCTGCTGTTCTCAGTTGTCCATGAGGTTTTATTTCACATACTTGCCTGATCACCTTTGCTCCCAACATCCTCAGCACTGATCTTAGTATCAATACATTCTTTTCTTCTGTCCTTTTGAAGACATCACACATTTCCCATCTTTAAGGATACAATAATATAATAAGACATCACACATTTCCCATCTTTAAGGATACAATAATATAATAAGACACCACACATTTCCCATCTTTAAGGATATAACGATATAATAAGATATCACACATTTCCCATCTTTAAGAATATAACGTCTCGGGTTGGGGATTTAGCTCAGTGGTAGAGTGCTTGCCTGGGTTCAGTCCTCAGCTCTAGGAAAAAAAAGAATATAGTGTCTCTAAAGCTCGACTCACAGTATGTCCTTTTCCCACTGTGCTTCTGTATGACTTCCGTATGTTATATGTTATTAAAAAAAAATCCATGACTTCTTCAATGACATGCCTTCCTGTGAAATTGCAGATCAGTTCTGTTAAGTCAGTTGAAAAAAAAAAATCACGTGATCGAATTTGCTTGTGTATCAGCAGTTTTATTATTATTCATCGTCTGTGCCTCTGTTACAATGACAAAACACTGACCAAAGGAACTGGGGGGAGAAAGGCTAAAGCTTACAAGTTAGCTTACAAGTTTCAGTTCACCATCCCAACATGGAAAAACCAATGCAGGAACCTGGAGGCAGGAACCAAAGCCAAGACCACAGAGTAACCCAGCTAACAGGCTTACTCCCCTGACTTGTTCAGCTTCCTGCCTTATCCAACACACAAGCCCACCTGCCCAGGGGTAGCACAAATCACAATGGAGTAGGCCCTTCTACATCAATCATTAATCAAGAAAATGCCACGTAGACATGCCCACAGACCAACCCAACAGAGGCAATTTCTCAACTGAGATTTCCTCTTCCCGGAGGTCTCTGTATTTGTGTCAAGTTGACAAAACCCAACTAGCATTGTCGTGAATGGTTAAAATTGAAGATACAATGCTGCTATTTATACCCAATGAGCTCGTTCTTTAAAAATTGCCAAGCTGATCGCCAAGCACTTCAGCATTGTCTTAATGATGGCTGTCATAAAAATCATATTTTGTCAAACTGTTAAATTTTATTATAGACCTATTAGGCCTAGGCATTATGGTGGAAACTAGAATATCTTAGAAAGTATCAACATGTTGTAGACTCCTATAGACCTTTGTCTGATTAGGAGGAAAGGAAATAAAACTAAGCCAACAAAATTATGGAAAATTATAAGTCACAGGTCAAACGACTTAAAAACAAAGCAACTTGAGGTACCTACACACTCGATGGTGATGCCAAGAAATAGCTCTCTGAAGTGATATTCTTTAAGTTTCTGTGTACAATCAAAGAAGCTTATTGAAGTGGAAACTAAGGTGAGGGAACTGAAGGGGAGAGGGGAGAGGATCCAGAACAGCTGGTTGTACAGTAGAGAGATGGTTACTTGGTTATAGGAGCAAGGATCATTGTAACAATTTGCATGAAATCAAAGTGTAGGCAGCCAAGGTCACACAAGACCTAGAACGGGATTTAGTTTTTACTCAAGTGGCAATAGGAAACCATTTTGAAGGGCTTAGGCAGGGAAACAGAATGGCTCTTTTTATGTTTGAATCCACATATACTTCTTATCAAGTGCCTATATGTACCACTCACTGTTTTAAGAACGGGAGTTACTGCAGTGAACAAAATAAGCACAAATACCTTGTGACACATAAAACTAATTCTAGTGTTGTTGTTGTTGTTTTAATGTTACAAGAGTGTTGGATTAGAGAATGCTTGGGGCAGCCAAAGCTATAAGAAAACAGCAGGACCAGGTGTCCAGCAGAGAAGGGAGGAATGCAGATCCATGAGTGAAAGAGTCAACTCATTGAATACAGAACACTCAAACTAGTGTTTTCACTCCTCTAAAGTATTGCTCATGATACTGGAGGGTACTTTGCACATGACCGAAGGAGAAAGATAAATACCAACCCAGCTAAACCCCTTCAGTCTACAGTGGTGATCTGTCTGCTAGGTAAATCAGTGCAATAGCGGTACAAAGTTTGTGGGAATAACCAACCAGTATCTGATTGAGTTAAGGCCCACTCCATGATATGGAACCCATAACCAGTGCTGCTTCAGTGGCCAAGACCTGAGACTAGATAGGCCAAGTACCTAAGGGAAATTAAATACTACTGTTCAGCTAAATGAACATGGCAATAAAATGACTCTTCATGACGTTCTGCTGTACTCATAGATCAGTGCCTTACTCAGTCATCATTAGTGAAGCTTCATCCTGCAGCAGATGGAAACAAACACAGAGACCCACAGCCAGACAATATTCATGGAGTGAGAGATGTTGGAACATTCAGCCTAAGTGGGATGTGTCTGTCAAATCCCTCATCTCAGGGCTCAGGGAACTCTGTGGAATGGGAGACTGAAAGAGTGTAAGAGCCAGAGGGGACGAAAGATACCAAGGAATCAAAGCCTTCTGGACATAACAGGACTGGTACACATATGAACTCACGGAGACTCTGGAAGGAAAGTCTGCACAGGACCCGCAGGGGTCTGCACCAGATGGGGTCTTAGAGCTAAAAGGCAAAGTGGATACATGTCTCCATCCCTAATCCAGAAGCTACTTCCAATTGACAACAGCTTACAAATGAAAAATTAAATTAGCTTTCTCCTAGGAAGGTTCACTGGGGAAACAAACAATCCTTTTTTTTTTTTTTTTCAAAACAAACAATTCTTAAGGGCAAAGATGCCCAGCAGTAGATGGCCAACATAAAACAAACTCAAAGGCATCTTTGGAGGTTCTTTGTCTCATAATGTTGTCATGGCATTTTTTTTTTCTTTTTACCTTACAAGTCCTTTACATATAGATTATGGCTTCCAGGTTTGGTGTTTTTATGGGATTTTGTGTATCTCTGTGTCTCCATGCATTTCTTGTGCTTTTTCTTCAGCTCTTTGTCTTGTATGCTGATTTTGTCCTATTCTGATTTGTTTTTATCTTACCTTATTGAATATTATTATTATTATTATTATCATTATTATTATTATTATTATTGTTATTTCTCAGAGGCCTGTTTTCTAAGGAGAGACAGAGAAGTTGTGGATCTGGTTGGGAGGGGATTTAGGGAGGAACTGGGAGGAGTAGGAAGAGGGTAAAAAATAATTAGAATATATTGCATGAAAAAAATCTACTTTCAAAAATAAAACACCTTGGAATCAAGAATCAGAGAATTGACAGTGATTTCAATACAAATTACATTTCCTCACCTTTTGAAATCAAATATCAGTAAAACTGAAAGGTACTAAAGTATAAAGTAATATGCAATGGAGTGTAAACTGATCATTATATCAAGAAATACTATATGAAGATACAAATACCAAAAGAATTAAAGACATTACTGTAGGTAAATGAAACCATAGGATGTAGCATGAATCTTAAAAGTTCTTATTAATAAAATCAAACTTGAGCCAGGTATTGGGGTGAACACTGGAAGGTCAGAGAGACAGAATAAGCCACAGCTATCTCACCTCACCGGATCCTCAGCTGGTCTTGTTTCCTCAGACTGGATGCCCCAAGCCCTCATCCAGAATGGGTCTCAGCTGAACTGCTGCTAGAAGCCTGAAAGCTTAACCAGCCATATGCTTCTCCAGGCCAAAGGCTTCTCCAGGCCAAAGGCCTCTCCAGGGCAAATGCCTCTAGTTTCTGGTCCTCACGCCTTATATACCTTTCTGCTTTCTACCACCACTCCCTGGGATTAAAGGCGTGCTTTCTGGGATTAAAGGCGTGGGTCACCATGCTTGGGTGTATCCTTGAACACTTGAATTTCTGCCTCTGGAATGCTAGGATTAAAGGCGTATGCTACCACTGCCTAACCTCTGTTTCATATTGTGGTTGTCCTGTTCTCTGACCCCAGATAAATTTATTAGCATACACAATATTTTGGGGAACACAATACCACCACAATAGGATAATTAAATGCCAATGATAGATATGGTATGTCTTTCAGAGCCTAACGTAAATAATTTTATAAAACTCAGAAACAATGAAAGAAAAAAATGATAACTTTGACTACTAAGAGTAAATAATGTCTTAAAACTAAGAGCACTCTGAATTTAGTTTAAAAGAATAAAATCAGAGCAAGGAAGCTAAAGATACTATAAATGGTCAGCAAACAGAGAAAGGATGCTATGAAATTATATGAAATGCTTCCTAGAGAACCAGCCTCTTTTCTGTCACTATTAGCATGGCATTGTCCATTTGATTTGAATGACAGCTACTGTGTCCCTCCAACAAAGTTCAGCAAATGTGTGCTGAGTGTCAAGGTGATAGTTTGGGTTATTAACATGGAAGAAATTGATGTACACTACACTCCTGTGTAGCTCACCATTTAGATTTGAAACATTGATAATAGCCATAGCTGCATCCCTAGTCATTGAATCACTTCTCCATATCCCCAATAGTAAAACATAGCCTTGGTGCTCTTGTCTGTGTATCTTTACTCCAAAGTTCATTTCTACTCTTCTTTGTAAATATTGTAGTCTCACATAATGGAATTCCAGAATATTATTGAAGGTATTTCCTATTTCCTGATTAGTCATCCTTTTAACAAGTTTATTGGGCTCACCCTATTCCAGACTATATATGAGTACGCGTGTGTGTGAGTGCACGCACACACACACTCACACACACACAGATGAGAGAGAGAGAGAGAGAGAGAGAGAGGCATAGAGACACACACAGAGAGACAGACACACAGAGAGAGACAGAGACAGACAGACAGAATAGAAAGGTAAGCAGAGATAGTTCTTGCTCTCAAGGAACTCACAGCCTGCAGGAAGGGATTTCAGGCTGATCAATCAACAATTCTAAAACGGAAAGTGGCTGCTCTAAAAGAGACCATGTAGGCTGAATAGAAACACTGAAAGGGTCAACAAATAAGGCTCAAGACTAAGAAGAAGGTCCAAGGAAATTTCTGGCTTGATGGAGCTAAATTTTCATTATTGACCCTTCTCAGTAGAAGGCCCAGAATGTATAGAAGCATGAATAAAACACCACAGTATGTCTGGGAAATAATGATAGAACAATGTCTTTGCCACAATAGATCAGGTTAAAAGACATATAGGAAAAGTGCTGAGGATTTAAAAACTATTCTGCAAGTTATATGGCACTATGAAGAGATAAGCAAGGTTCTGATGAGAAACTTATGCTTATGAGTGCTTGATGCTCTTCCAGAGGACCTGAGTTCAGCTCCCTGCACCCACATCACAGAGCTCACAACCATCTATAACTCAAGCTCCAGGGAATCCAACACCTCCTTCTAGTGTCATACACTCACACAGACATACACACCTACACAAAAATAAAAATAAATCTAAAATAAGAAACTTCAATGAAATGGCTCTTCTGAAAAGTACAGAAACACTAACTAGGTAGCCACTGCATGCATCCAATGAGGTACCCATATTCTCAATGGTAGTCCCAGAAAAGAATTCCCTGAGGCAAGAATATTCAAGCTGCCACCTGGTAGAAGAGAGGCTTGCTCTCATCAGCTGGCAAGTAAATGAATCCAAAACTGAACCAACGGTGATAAACCAAAGAAACTTAAGAAGAGTAATTCATGGGAACAATGGAAGAATTCCTGAATGAGAAGGTTCAGAATGACTGTGTTCTTTCTGGATAGTGCCATGGCTGGCCTTCACATTCATGAAAATAGACTACACAGGAAGACCAAGTCTAGAAGTTAAAAAAAAGAAAGAAATTCAATGTGGTCCTATTGGGACTCAGACAAGCTGACTAAATGAATGAGTATGTGTTGGACATCTGGTTCTGGGTCAGGAAAGATGCCTAGATTGAACATCACCGGTTACCAGAAGCCAAGGGCCAATGCAACTCTGCTCTAGCAGAAAGAATATGCTGAGTGCAAGAAATGGGTGCATTAAGAGGGTTTTGAGGAGACATACTGAGTAATTAATTAGAGGCAAAAAAGACTGAAGAGAAGACTTGGAGACAACTGAAAACAATACATTTCTGATGGGGGAGCTTTAGGGTGGCTCACTGATACATCAAAGGGTAGACAAAACACTAACTTATCTCTTTATACAACTTCTCCACCCAAGATTTCACACATGTATGCACTGTATATAGATGACTCCTAACATTTTGCATGTATAGTCATTAACTATTTTCTAACTCTTTACTAAGAATTCTAACTATCTGTAAAAATAGTTCCAAAATGTCTAAGAATCAGTGTGTCTTAGAACCATAGACTGACAGGCCAGGCTGTCTTTGTTTTATCTCTATTCTTTAATGTAACATTACATAGAACCAAGATGAGTTACTTAGCCTTTTCATGTCTTGGGTCTTCATTTGTTTAGGATGTTGATAAATTCTTCATGGGATTGTAATAAGTATGAAATAAGTTAGCACATGAACAGCAATTCAGACAGTGCACATTATAGAACGAGCCTAAAATAATTGTATGGAGAATGAAGTGTTTCAACTTTAAATCACCTCATCAGTATATTTCTTTTCTAATTTGTGGTTCTTGCCAGCTGGGAGCCATTCAGGTTGGAAGCTTTGTGTCCTCCATTAGAATATGAGCTCTAGGAGGATGGGGGCATACCCATCTGGTCGGCCACTCCTTTGGAACCATCTAGAGAGCATGGTACACTGGTAAGTATTTATTAAATGAATAAACAGCTTAATTGTTCCTTATTTCCCTTATTGTTAGTATCTCAGCAGTTAAACCCTAAAGATTCTACTGTTGTATCATTCACTTGCATATCTTTTCTATATAATTTCTCCAGTCTAATTAAGATTCTGGTGTATTTTAGTTGACTAGTAAAAAGCCTGCTAACTCACCTCCAAGTATGTGTCCTCCATTTCTATCTCACCTCTCAAACACTCCATGGACACACCACCCACTTTCCTATCCCCGCTACACACACACCACACATATTCTATGGACATGCTAGCTTGGCTCCTGTTACACACACACACACACACACACATACACACACACACACACACACACACACACACACACACACCACACTCAATGGACACACTACTCAGCCTCCTATATCCCTCCAGCACACTCCATGAGTAGACACATTGCTACTAGATCAACTTTTTTAAAGTAGTCATGATTCAAATATAAGTTCACTATATTATAATTCATATTTTAGGCACTAAACTGCTTTCCTATTCTTAGCTACTAACTTGAACTAAAAGAGAAATAAGTGGCTAACACATATTCATTATATTTGATATCAAAAGTCAAAGATAAAATTTTTATTTTAAGTATGAGTACTATTGTATCTCCTGGAAGGGATTCATGTGAATTAGAGTGACTTGGGAATGCTTATAATTAAAAAATAATTCTGGATAGGTTATGAAATATGGGTATAATTTAGAGAAGCACAACAGCAAGAGAAAGGCATTCTGGGAAGATGGAAGGGAGGGCGGACACATGTGGAAATGCCAAGGTGTGTGCCCATGGACAGTGCAGATCCATGGGATCTGAGGGGACAGGCAAGAAGTGTGAGGTCTGACCTAGAATGCATTCACAGAGATAACTGTAGCTGGAAGTTTTCCTTTGTCCTGCCCAGTCCACAGCTTCTCAAACCCAAGTAAACACACAGAAACTTATATTAATTAAAACTGCTCAGCCATTAGTTCAGGCTTACTACTGACTAGCTCCTACACTTAAACTCAGCCCATTTCTGTTAATCTATATATCGTCACATTTTCCATGGCTTTACCTGTGTGCCATTACATGCTGCTCCCTGGACAGTAGGCTGGTGTCTCCTGACTCAGCCTTCC
This sequence comes from Peromyscus nudipes, assembly GCA_902168325.1. Lineage (NCBI taxonomy): Eukaryota > Metazoa > Chordata > Mammalia > Rodentia > Cricetidae > Peromyscus > Peromyscus nudipes. The sequence goes on from CABHPH010131528.1 coordinate 9,352, forward strand.
TCTTCCCAGAATTCTCCTTGTCTGCTTATCCCACCTATACTTCCTGCCTGGCTACTGGTCAATCAACATTTTATTAAACCAATGTACAAAAGCATTATCTCACAGCATTTCCCATTTTCTGTTTAATTAAAAAGGAAGGTTTTAACTTTAACATAGTAAAATTACATATAACAAATAGTTACCAAGCAAGAATTATTGTTACAATATCTAGTCTATTTGTATTTGGCAACATTAAAGAAATATTCTATCTATCCTATATTTGTGAGTCTAAAGTTTCATATCTAATTTGTCTTTTATCATAATCAAGGAAAATTATAACTATCTAGTCTTCAACTACATCAAAGACCTCAGAAGGATACAACATTACCTAAGTAAACAGAAAGAGCATTGTAAGCAACTTCCAAAAATCTAGAATGACAGAGACAGCTACCTGCCTGGACAGTCATCTAAAGTTCCTCTGTAATGTTGGGGCATCCATCTTCAGCCCATAGGCCTAGTCTCTCAGTCATTTTTTTTCTCTCTGTGACCTGTAGAATGTCTGGCAGTTTCTTCTATGAAGCAGGAACCTGAAGGACCATCTCGCCTTGCAAAGTTCAGTGGTTACCTTCCTATGGTTCCTGCATGTCCAGTTGATACAACATTTTGTCAAGCAGTTCAAGCAAGAAAAGTTTCTTGGCCAAATGGCTATTTTTGCCAAGAAGAAGAAGATAAACTCCATGTAGAGTGTCTTCAATGCCTATCTTTCTCTTTGAAGTAAATTGGTGCTGCCAGGAACAGATGTGTGTCATTGTTCAGAAAGTCTGAGTTTTTAAAATATTTTAAATGCCATATTGTGTAGGTCTTTAAAGTGTTTGAAGATTACCTACCTAATTGAATTATATCTATATATGCCTAGAAAACTTAACATGACTATAAGTTTGATTATCATAGATGACTAAGTATTAATCTGTATTTCTTAATTATCCATTACAATTTAAATGAGTTACATAAACATAATACTTTAAATGAGAGTAGAAATATACATACAGTATAACAAAATTAACTTTAAATTTGTATCAATAAACTAAAATCTATACCAATGTAAAATATTTCAAACAAGTTGTTGCTCTTTGAAAGTAGATTCAATAATCTACCCTTTCATCCTATCCTATCTATATCCTATATTTTTATATCAGATAACAAGAGTCCAACCAACATATCAAAGTTTGTTTAATGTCAATGTAAAGGACAATGGGAAAGTCAAGGTGGTTCTGCATGAGAAGGTAAGTTGAGAGAAAGCTGTTTGGAAGCAGAAGAAGATAAACAGATTCAGAATGGTCACATTCCAAAGAAATGGGCCCCACACAGATATCAGAGATTGAAGGGCTTGGGACTCAGAAAATATTAGACTGGAAAAAGAATTCTGGCAACATCTAAGTATGGAGTATTCTTATAGTAAGAAAATATATAAAATTCCTTAGAAAAAAAATTCCAATAGAAAATTGCAAAAAAGAAAAAGAGAGTATGTTCATACTGAGTCTTTTAAAAAGAAAAAAATTCACTGTAGAAAACAAAAATCAACAGAGGGAAGTCTCTCTTTCAATGAACAAAGAACTTAAGAGACTAATACTGCCATAGTTATCGGGTAGAAGTGGAAGAGAAAGAGTGCTGGAAAGAAAGTCTGTCAGTAGTCTTGTGTTCAGTCATTCCATAAATAACTGGTCAGACCCTGGACTGAATACTAGAACTAAGCAGGGAACAAAATAGATGAGAACATAAACTTCAGATATCCTTAGATGGTGAGACAGACACTCCGAACAGTGTGATAAGTGATGGCTAAGTCAGGACATGAAACCCATCCATGAGATCTCACAGGACTGGAAAGTGACCAGTGACATCTCTTGGCGTGTGTGTGTGTGTGTGTGTGTGTGTGTGTGTGTGTGTGTGTGTGTGTTATTGTTGTTGCTTTGTTTCATCTTGTTTTCTAGAGAAACTAGTAGCTAAGGCAGATTTGTAGGTTGCATGGAGTTATTTGAGGAAGCACAGAAGGGAAGAAGCATAATCCAGGAAGACGGAAGTGTGTTCAAAGCCCATGGGGTATGGAAGGAGCAAGAACTATAGGACAGGAGTAAAGGTCACACTGTGCAGAGCCAGCTGAACTGAAAGACCGATTGGTTGTCAGCTGTGTTATCAGAAACTTGATGAGGAGCCACTAAGAAAGAAAATTGCCAGAGCTGGACTCTGGGTTCAGGAATATTCCCCTAGATTTAGTACAACAGGCAAAAGCCTTATAGCGAGGTAAGCTGGGAGACAGAGAACGAAAAAGGGTAGGACAAGTAACTGGGTAAGAGTAAATGCTAGGCGTGAAGTGCAGATAGAAGTGTGCAGCATAAATACTAAAGATTTAAAATAGTGGTGGTGAAGGGGCCATCTTGTCTCTAACAAAGATGAGCACAGAGTTTGATCTGATGCACAAGGCCACAGCCATGTTAGGTAACCTGAATGCACAGAGTCAGCAAGTGCTACACAGTTTTATCCAGTAATCCTAAATGGTCTAGGACAACTAAGATTTTGAACATACCCTGGGACTGGGGATTAGTGACATTCAGAGTGAAGGTCATAAAGTTTCATAGATAAATAATTACACTGGAGCTCCCCATGTTTGGCTTCCTACATCAAAAGATGGATTTAACTAACCCCCTTTACCTAGGGTAAAGGTCAAAATCAATTTAAGGAGAAAAAGAGTGGAGGAGTTGAGAGAGACCGTAGGGATGGCTCAGGGTCAAGTGTACATACAGCTCTTACAGTTCAGTTCCCAACACACGGGATCAGGCACCCTCTTCTGTAATCTGTGGGTATGTGTTCTCATGTGCATTTCCCCACACAGACACACATACATAGAAATAATTTAAATATTTTTAAAAGAGTGGTTGAATTGTGCTAGAAAGACCAAAAATTGAGAAATTCCAGAAGGAAATGGAGATGAACAGCTAGAGAAAAAAAACATTATCCATCACAAGTGGGTGATTTTAATCTTGAATGCATAGACAATCTCACATAGAGATTGATATCATTATACATATTATATATAAGTACAACTTATCATGATTTTGGCTGCTCACTTTGCCCATTCTGTTCACTGATTTTTATACAAGGCAGTGGTATATTGACTGGATGATTAAATTTATTGACAACACTTAACAGACATAGCCAGGTAAGGGGTGGGGGGAATTACTGAGGATCAGTAGAAGAAAATATTTTAGCTTTAACTTTGAAAGATAGTACTGACGACCTTGATGAGAAGTAAACATGTAGTAGAAGGAATGGATCCAGAATGGTTTTATTGAGGCAATGGTACACAGACTGTAATTAACATACACTAAAACTCACAGTTTCATGGCACAGCTCCCCAGTTCCGCTCCATCAGTGTATAGTATTTAGTGCATCTATCTGACATACACAGAAAAACTAAAACACCATGCTTTGCTATATGATGTGTGACAGTAAAGACTGGCTTTGGGCCTCAGCTTTGTATTATTTTAGCACACAGGGGCTGGTATTTGACACTTGCCCACACAGGGTCACAAAAGTACAACTATTCCAATAGTACCTAAATGTTAAGATTTATAAACTAATAGAACTACATTTCTTTAACATGTTACATGTAACAATAGACTTCCTTTCTGCAGGCTCATTTGGCCAGTGAAAGAAATTTCTCTATAAGGAGGTCAAAAGTATTCTACAGATGGGTCACTAAAGGTCGTAGAACTTGCAAGATTTACTCTTGATCACTTCATTAGAAGCAAAGCTGGAAATAAAATGGTGTGTACCCATCCCAAACTGGCATTCTTTACAGTACCCCACACAGCAAGTCTAAACCACAGTTGAGTCACATTTGAGAGCATGGCTATGACCCATGGAGTACGAGCTTTCAGTCTGGTGGTTTAAGTAGCCCAGATCTTCAGCCCAGTGACCCAGTGCTGAGTTGCAGAGCATTGTGGAATGCTGGGTCTGACTTCTCAGACCAAAGCTGTTCTTTTCCAGAACAGTAGGCACCAACAGCCCTTTGTTCAAGGAAAGTAATTGCACTGAGGCCGCATTGGAGCATCTTAATCCTAGACTTCCACCCGCTTGCTTTTGTGGCCCCAGCCCTGGATGAGCTCATGGGGTACACAACTCACCACATCTTTGAAAAAAAACAATGGACTTCCAGAAATCTTATAAAATAGAAATAAGCTGACTTCTCTCACATTCAGCCACAAATCCCAGAACTGCATCTTACTATGACTTCTTGACAAAAACACAGTTCTGTCCTTTACAAGGGAGAGTGGTTGTTTATTTGAATTTGTTAGCTGTAAGACTGATTCAACTGACCTGGACCTCAGTTTCCATATAAATCAAAATAAAATAATAAAAAACCCTGCTAAATTAATTTGATATTTTAAATGTCAAGATGTGGTTGACATACATTTAAAAATATGCATATTTTAATATACATAATATATTAAAATTTAAATGGAAATATAAAAGACAAAGATAAATAATAACATCAAATCACAGACTTGACAAAGCTGGGAGATAGTAGAAATACTTTTAAGATTCAAGTTTTCATATCTTTTCCCTCCTCTCTCTTCCACTCTGAGGTTTCTTGAGTCCTTATTCATTTACTCAAGAAAGCTTAATTTAGCTTTGGTTTGATTCAGAGTCTTCAGGATTGGTTAAGAGAGCCCTCAGTGCCTCTTAAATGCCACCTTCTATTTCCTGGGCAAGAGTGCCTGGGCTGGCAGAATCCCACAGCCCAGCAGGGCCACAGTGGTTACGGGAGGAGCTGCCGAGGGGGTGCTGTTTCAGCTCCTGAAATTAGTACCTAAAGAGGTGGAAATGCCAGTAGTCTCTGATCACATGGTCCGGAACTGGAAATAACAGGAGTGAGAAGTTCATGAAAGAGAAGGTTTCGGTCCCATGGGGACGTTTCTCAGGAGCCCACCACTGTGCACAGGCATCGAAAGGAATCATTCCTCTCTGTTCTGCCTGGTTCTCTACCTCAAGATCTGGCTTCTCCCGGCTGTTGATACTAACTGAAAATCACGTAGCACCTGTGTCTAGACGGTTTGAGAACAGCAGCATCCCTGCCCCGCCCTCTGCCAGTCTCTTGAGCGCTCCAGTTTCCTCTTCCCCACTTTCCTTCTGCGCCTGTGCTCCTTCTGAATATTATTCTTCTACCTCAATACATACTTCAGAAATTCCAGTGTGCCGCTTGAGATGTCAGACAGGGAGTAAACCGAAAACAAAATATATACATGAAATCTTTAGTTTTCATGCTGCCAGAAGAAGAGGGCATATGATTTTATACAGTAGAGCAGCCAGGTAGAGATAATGGGCTTCTGTTTGTTTTGTCTTTTTCTAGACCTGGTTTCTCTGTGTTGTCCCGGCTGTTCTGGAACTCACTCCATAAACCAAGCTGGTCTCAAACTCAGAGATCTTCCTGCCTCTGCCTCTGGAGTGTTGGGGTTAAAGGTATACACCACTACCGCCATGATGGCAATGAGCTTCTTAAAGTCTCAGTGAGACTTCTCGACACGTGTTAACATCTCATGCTCATTCATTCAACGACTGACTGAATTATTTAAAAGTATAATCTTTAATCAAAAAGAGACAAGTTATACACCACATGTCAGAACCATAGTCAGTTTTTAGTATCTCTCTTTTTTGGAAATAAAATAAATACATATCTCTAAATATCCAGCATTAGCACATAGCCAAATCTGGCTACAAAGGGGGAGCCAATGATTCTTGACAATAAGGCAGGAGCTGACATAAACATGAGAGACACAGATAGCTAGATTCCTTTGCCTCTTACTTGACACGGAAGAGGAAGGCCTGAGTTATCTATATCATGATAAAGGGCAGAGGAGAATATCCACCAGACTTAGTGGTTGGGGAGGGAAACATTTGTTAATATCAGTTAACTGACATTCTTAAATGAAATAACAGAGTGACAGGGAGAATCTCCTCAATCTCCAAACTGTGCCTACACATCCAGCAAACAGGTAATGGTTGACATAGCAACAGGAAGATAGCTGGATGTTCATGACCAGCATCATATATGGTCCAGTCTAGCCGTGTCCACTTTCTTCCATCCTGGCCGGCTTATGATCCATAGGCCACTAGGTATTTGCAACCACTGACGCTTCCTCTTTCTGGGATGCCTTTTCTTCTCTAATGTGTTGGATATCTGTACCCATTCTTCAAACCCAATTCAAGTTTTGTCATTTACCAAGAATGGTTCAACAGATACTCCAAAGTGGAGTATCTGTAACTCTTTAAGTAACTCTTTATGGGAATGTGATATTCCATAAAATTGATTTCTTTTTTCTTAAATGATAAATCACATTATACTGTATCACAGTATACATGTAATGGCCATTTCTATCCTCTTCCTACATCCACCCAGAACTTAAAGTTTCATTGAAACAGAAGCCATGCTCATTTTCTGTGTCTATTGCACAGGTCCAGCACATTGTAAATGCCCAGTAGGTAATGAAGGATTAGCTGAGAAAGAAGCTAAGTGAAGTTACAGATGAAGTTAGAGATAGCAGGGATGATGTAACACATTTACAATGTCTCTTGGAATATGGAGAGCCCCAATCTAGTTATAAGTTATAAATTGATACCTAAGAGGTAAGTAAGCTGGATGGTTGTAGTGTTTAATTTTGAAGACTGTCTGTCATATTAAACATTATGGAAAGACCTTTCTACAATTTTCAAAGTCTAAGAACCCCAAGGCAAGGAAGTCATTCCCAAACACATTTCTGTGTGAAGCAAAGATGTTCATCATCTGAAATCTCACAAGGACCAATCCACTTAGTGGATTCTGGAATAATACAAAACCCCAGTTTCAGGAAGGGAACATTTAAAAGGAAAACAAGCAGCCCCGTACGTGAGGCAATGATTAGTACCTCACACGCATAAAAAGTATAGTAATCTCTAGTTTTCTGCCTTTAAAGAAGGCTTGTGTGTGCTTCCGCCCTGCTTAATTAATGTAATGATATGAGGAGCCACCACTGACTTCCCGGAGTTAAGGTAGGGAGCTAATCTGGGGGGCTGGGAAAAACTTGCCAGATCCCTTCACAGGTCCTGGGAACAGAGTTGTCCTTTAGAACTCTAGTTTACATGACCATGTATTGAATTGAGTCTGAAGACACGATTTCACAAGAGATGAAAGTTAAAATTTGACACGGAAGGGAAAAAAAATACAGAACAGCCATGTCTGGGCAGGATTGCTGAGGAGACTCAACATGTGTTTATGAGCACAGGGAGTGATGACTTACGCATGTCTGGAGAGGGCAGAAGTGTGTTTATTTTTCTTTGCAATCATCTCTATGTATTTTTGAGGTGTGGGAATTTGTGAACTCTAGCAGAGGAGGAGAAGAAGAAAGAAGAGGAAGAAGAGGAGGAGGGCAAAAAGGAGGAGGGGAGAAAAAAGAAGGGGGAAGTTGTTTATAGTGTCATATTTTGAAGACTACTGCATTTAGCATAATGAAAGAACTTTCTATAGTTGTCTAGGTCTAAAAAAAAAACCCAAGGAGACAGAAGATAAAGAGGAGAGAACAAACCTGTCACCGTCCCTGAGGTGTGAGATTACGAGGCCCTTAAGGGAAAGGCATCAAGGGACCCACCATCCACAGAGCACCCCTATCTTCCCTGGCTGCCCAGCATAGCCATTCTTACAAAGACCAAGGCAGAAATCCAGAGCAGAGGCTTTGTATTCAGAAGACGCAGCCGCAAAGACTGCTGGGTCACGGGAGGACAGGAGGAAGAGCAGGTTTGACAGGATGAGCACTGTGACTCTGGTAGACCTGGTGTACACTGTAAAACTGCAAGCCTCCCGGGGGAAGCAGCACAAAACGGCATTGATGCACGCCTGGCACTGTCTGAATGAGAGAAAGCTGCACCGCAGGCAGGGAGAGTGAATGGCATCCTGTGGAGCTCGCAGTCAAGCGGAAGTGGTGGAGCAGGAGCATTTTACCTCTGTGTTTCATGCACACAGCCCCTGCAGTTCTTCCTCGTACACTTGGAAATCTGGTCAATATTAGGAAGAAGGAAAGACACGTACTTAGAGGCATCAGGGCCATTGAGAAAGACTGCGTGTGTGCGGGTAGAGTGAGACAGAGAAACCTTGAGACATTCTACTTCATTTGACATCTAAGCCCTCAGCTCATGTGGACTGCTGAATGTGACTTTGGCATCAACTCTGCCTTCTAATCCAAAAGAGGCAAGAGTGGATCAGGCTGCCGCAGAGAACATGCTTTCTTTGATTATTTGTTTGCTTTCTAATGGATGGAAAGAGAAAAAAATAAAGTCTCAATCTTTCAGCATCGCCGAAATTCTGTTATTAATGAACAAGGGTCTGAAAGGCACGAAGCTCATTAGTGGCTTCTGTGGAGAAGTCTGGGCTTCTGGAAAGGAGAAGGAAATGGAAAAGCTGCCAGTTAGCAGCAGGGTCATCTAAATCATCCCACTTAGGAGGCCTGGAAAAACAAGACAGTGTTTTACCCTCTGCAGAAAAATAACAGGGAAAGAAAGCCTTTATTGAGTATATATGTGAAATGTCTTAAGTTGGGCTGCTAAATAAACAGCTGCTGTTGATGCAGCAAAGAAGATAAACAGGCCTTCAGAGTGGTCAGAAGGACAGGGAGCATGGGCTGTGGGGTAGAGGGTATTTGGAATTCTAGGTCACCTAGTCAAACACACCCCAGGCAAAGTCAACCTAGTCAAAATCACCCATGGCCTTTGGTATGTGGCAAATACCAGGCCCAACCTATTACAATACTACTTAGCATATCAACACTTTTAGGGGCTATGGTATAATTCAGTTAATATAGTGCTTGCCTAGCATGCACAAGGCCCTGTGTCTAATATCCA
>CABHPH010131529.1:4259-37099 GCA_902168325.1 Peromyscus nudipes
GAGAGAGAGAGAGAGAGAGAGAGAGAGAGAGAGAGAGAGAGAGAGAGACTCTTCTCAAGAAACCAGGAAATTCATAGATATGACCAAAGTCTGAGCTGTTCTGCAGGTTGAGAACAGCACAAAGGTACCACGGGTCAAGTCCAGCCTATTGGTGTCTTTCGTGACTTTTAAGATAGATATCTTTTTTTAAGCAGGGTCCTTCCTCTCTTTTTTATGTATTTATGTATGCCTTACCTTTATTTTTGAAGTAGTACTAAGACCCAAGGCCTCAATTATGCTAAGCAGGTGCAGTACTCCTGATCTGCACCCTCTCGGCTTTTTCCAACATTTTGTTTTGAGACATGGTCTGAGTTGCTCACACTGGCCTTGAACTCATTCTATAGCCCAGGCAGGTCTTATAATCCTCTTGCCTCAACCTCTTGAGCAGTTAGGATTACATATTCTGTTGTTATTAACTATCAGAACATCTTTCTAACAAGAACATCTTAAAATTGGAGGCAGCATGGGGCTGGAGAAGGAGCTAAGTAAGCAGTTCCGAGCACTTGCTGCTCTTGTAGAAGACACAGGTTTGGTTCCCAGCATTCACCTCAAGCAACTCACAGGGGAGCTGATGCCTCCACAGGCACCTAACATACACACGCGCACACACCCACACATACACATAAAATAAAACTAAGCCATTCTTTAAAAACAAAATTAGAGGCAGCATTTCAAATCAGCAAGTTGGCCACATACATTCATTTTTCTATATTCTCTCAATGACTCCGAAAGATCTGACCCCATAGGCCTGTGTTCCCTCACAGAGGTTGAGGGTGGGAGTTAGAGGCTTCACAACCTTTGCATTTCAACGTCTCTCACTGTTGGTGCTCCAGGCTCATGGGCTCCATCGGCTCCATCTGTCATCCTCATCCTCTTGGTTTTCCCAGGGTAAGGATATGTTTCTCGGGTCTCCTGTCTCTATCAAAAACACATCAAGGAAAGACAGACCATGATTTCACTTCCCTCGCTTCTGGGGCCTCCCTCACCCCAATGTTTCCTACCCATTTGCATCAGGAGCAGGGACTTAGAGTTCCTGAAGGAGAGGGGCTGCCTCCTCACCTCCGTGCAAGCTGCAGTCAGCTCTCCCTCTCTGATGAGAGCTCTTTAGACCTTCATCCTACTGACCTGATTCCCACATCCAAGAAGGAACCACTGCAGCCTGTTGGCCAGGCCCTTCCCACCCTGCAAGACGTGGCCACAAAGGCTTTTGGCTGGCTTTGCTGGAGGTGTGCATAACATCCTACGAAAGTTCAGGAAGAGGAAGGGAGTGGGGAAACTTGGATCCCGGTTCAGGGCTCCCCAGGGACCTTGCAGCGCTGCAGCCTCGCATTTTCTCTTTCAGTTAGCAAGCTAGACTTAGTAAGGCAAAGCAATTCCTACCACCAATGCCAAGTTTGAAAGGGCAGATATTCTGAAAACCCCATGCAATCATGCTGATAGCGACCATTCTTTCTTCATGGTTTCCACATGCCAGGCTGTGTGCCAAACTTTTGTGATAGTGACCTTTATCGTGCAAGTAAAGTTTGTCACGGATATGTGAACTCCAGCCGAGGGCACAGCTCAGTGGTAGAGTACCTGGCCCTGTGTACCATCCCTGGGGCAAGATATGGAGAAGTGTGACCTGCTCCAGTCCGCAGGTACTGCAGAGATGGCATGAGACCAAGCCTTCCTCCAGAGTTCAAATCTTAGGGAATGTGTCATTAGGCTTTGAGGGCTTTCATTTTGGTTCGTGAGACCAGCTCGCCCTGTGTGGCCCAGGCTGGCTTTGATGCTCTCCCCTGGTCTCCCCCTACTTACCTCACTGTAAAGAGTCCAGCAGGCATAAAGGAGCAGAGCTACCTGCTGAACGAAGCCTAGATAGTCTACCCTCCCGCCTCACCCTTCCAAGAACTGGGACATGTGCCACCATGCCCAACTTGGCACTGTTTCTGGAAGCATGAGCCCCGGATTCTTAAACGTGCAGACTCCTGAGCCCCCTCAGACCTCCTGCACTCAGCCCCCAGGAACGTGGGCCTGGACTTTCAGCATTAAGCTGCAGGCCCTCTTCCTCACCCTTTGCCTCCATCTCACATTCAGACTTAGCTATGTGACCAGAGTTTCAAAGCCTGTGGCAGCAAGTGCACCCTCCCCCCCAGGGCATCAGGGACCCTAGGGAGTAGCCAGCCTCAGCTCTCCCATCTCCCACCACCTTAGGCCTTTTGCCCTTAGAGTAGCTCCAGTGTGCATTCCTAAGAAGGGTGAGGCCAGACAGAAAAACACAAACGAATGGCTGGGAATTTCCAGTTCTGAGCTGAATAATAGATGTTTTGGAGAGAGAGAGAGAGAGAGAGAGAGAGAGAGAGAGAGAGAGAGAGAATATGTGTGTGTGAATGTGTGTGTGAATGTGTGTGTGAATGTGTGTGGTGTGTGTGCACACATGCATGTAGAGTGTATATGTTATATGTTCAAGTGTGGTATGCACGTGCATACAGCTGCTCTGAGTGGTGGGGAGAACTCAGGGGCCTCAAGGGTCCATGCACACGTGCTCAGTAAATAATGTTTCAACTCCAAGGACTTGAAAACCTAGTTCCAGGCTGGCTTGCCTGAACTAGCAGCCAAGTTCAGCGGGTAGAACCCCAGAGGGACCTCTGTAATGTCAACACATTTGCAGTCAGAGCTGCCTCTACAGCCAGGAGAATTCCAGATGCCCTTCCTTAACCTCCAGGGGACTCTGCTGCCCCTAGGGGGCAGCACAGAACTGTTCCAGATGAGGGCCTTGTCTCTAGCAATATAGGGACACAATACAACATGGGACTTGCTGGCTGTGTGACTTTGGCTAAGTTACTTACCCTCCCTGGGTCTTGTTTTTTCTCCTATATAAAACAAGAATGATAACTAATCTCAGAGTAGAGAAGTCATGACATAATCCTCACCAAACATTCAAGAAAAGTTATGTGTCCCAGTGAGTTCCCAGTAAATAAACAGAACCCATGATCCATGTTTCCAAATGATTTCACACACACACACACACACACACACACACACACACACACACACACACCACTTTGAAGGCATGATCTTGGGGTCTGAAGAGATGGCTCAGTGGTTAAAATCACTCGCTGCTCTCCTGGAGGACCTGAGCTCAGCTCTCCCACCCACGGCAGGCAGCTCAACTGCTTGCATAGGGGATCTGACGCCCTCTTGGCTTCCAAAGGCACCATATCATGTACACATATACTCACACACAGACGTACAAATAAATAATAAAGGACATTTTTGAAAAACAAAAAAGACAAGGTCTCACATAGGCCGGATGGGCCTTGAACTCACTGTGTAGACAAGGGTGACCATGAATTCCTAATCTTCCTGCCTCTCCTCCCAAGTGCTGGGATTGCCACCATGCCTAACTGGGGATGTGTGGTGGTGGTGAGGAGGGTGGGATATCACATGTTGCCAAGGCCAGCCTCAAACAACTAGGCACAGGATCCTCTCAACCTCAGCCTCCCAAGTATCTGGGAATACAGGTGCTATCGGTTATTCAATAAGAGCATAGAATCACAGAGTGACCGTAAACAAATACAGTCTTCCCAGTCTTCAGTGAAGTAAAGAAATATTGTGTCAGAGCCAGACATTGCTCCTGTATGCTTATGCCTGAGTCCCATCACTAGAGAGGCAGAGGCAGGAGGATTGCTGAGAGTTCAAGGCCAGCCAGGGCTATAGTGTGAGACCTATCTCAAAATAAGGAAGAGGAGGAGGAAGAGGAGAGGAGAGAGAGGGAGGGGAGAAGGGAGAAAAAGGACATCATGGTATTATTAAGCAGATAAGAATAATCTGTAATTTGGGGCTGGAAAGATGGTTCAGTGGTTAGGAGCGCTGACTGCTCTTCCAGAGGACCCAGGTTCGGTTCCCAGCACTCACATGGTGGTTCATAAGCATCTCTAACTCCAGTCTCAGATTCTCAGGGAGTCTGACGCCATCTTCTGGCCTTCTCAGACACTGCAGGCCCATGAATACACATCCATAAACATAAAACAAAAATACATAAAATGTCAACAAAAGAAGAATCCTCAATTTGCACCATTTCCCCATAAGCTGTTTCCTTGCTGTTCAAGTTGATAGGGGTTTTCTCCTCTCTATCATTTTGAACTTAGTAAAGTAAAATTATTGAATCACAAATAATTCAAACCAGACTCTCAAGATGCTTAGACAGAAAGGGAAGTTTTTAAGTTTTCAAGTTCTTGGGCACTGGGATTGTTATTAATGTCCCTGGAGTGCTGCCTCGCAGGCATATGACCTGGCACTCCTCTTGGGCTGGTTGGGGCTGAGCCAGCAGCTCTGGTGAGTGAGACGGGAAGCAGTGTGTGGATCTCAACTTGGCAGAGTTTGTATCGGCTGATTAGATGGACTCCCAGCAGAGCCTCCATACTGCAGGGAGCAAGTGGAGTCTTCAGTGAATGTGCACTGCCCACATGGCCATGGCCATGTCAAGGACCCAAATGCCTTAGCCCCGTGGGAGTGCCAAAGTCTTCCCCAGGTGAGGCTCAGAGGGAGGGCAAAGCCTTCCTTGGGTCCAAGTGAAAATATTGACAGCGTGTGCAGACAGTGCCCCCCTAAGCTTTCTCTCCCCCGACTCCCATGTTTATGGCCTAAGGACCACTTCTCTGCAGAGCCTGCCCCCACTGCGATTAGCCAAGTCTGCCTCCTGGTTCAGCTGTGTGCAATCACCTTGCCTCTTCATGTATCCGTGTGTAACAACCCCACCTCCCTGTGCAGCTGTATATATAAGCATACCGCGCTTCTGGGGTGCTGGGGCTTCTCCATCAGATGTTCCTGTCATTTCTTCATCGCCTCTAGTTAGGGTTCTGGGACGGAAGCCATGCAGAAGGAGGAACAGTACCACTGGCTCAACCCAGGAAATACCTGGGACATGGAGTGTCTGGCTGTGGAAAGAGGCCAGCTGATCAACATAAACATGCAGGGTTAGAACAAATAAACCGTTGTGGTTTTAATCTGGGAGGGTTGGAGGTTGTTTATGAGTCAGCATAACCAGTCCATCCTGGTGGTTCCAACACCATCGAGAAAGACAAGCTCTGCTTGGAGGTTGACGGGGCGTGATGCCATTCACAGGCATCTTCTGATTTGGACCCAGGTCTTGTATCACAGGCATCCATCTGGCCTTGAACTTGCTATATAGCAGAGGATGACCTTGAACTCCTGCTCTTCCTATCTCCAGGTTCCAAGTGCCAGGATTACAGGCATGCACCACCATACCCAGCTGTCTCTTCATGGACAATATATATGCTGCCCACATGCTGGCTCTTTCCTCATTACCCACCCTCAATGAAGAGGGCATGGGCATCTACATGGGCCTTCGGCTGCCTTTGACTCTCATCAAATGGGTTCTAATGACCTGGATGAGCTCATAAGGGAGTAAACAGAGAGAATGCTAACACCATCAGGCACAGCTCTGCCAAGTGCCCTGGTCAAGCTAATGCTTTTCAGGTATATTCTCTAAGTCCAGACGTGGAAACCTGGGCTCTCGGGACCTGAGGGCAGGACTCAGAATGCATTGTCACAGTTCGGGGTCACTTTCTGTATCAGTGTCCTACAAAGATTCTGGTGGTCAGCTGAGGCCCAGCTTTGCTCACCCGTGTGATCCCTGCTATGATGGCTATTCTTTGTAGTCAGCCTGAGTCCATCTGGGGTTAACTAAAAACCCAAGCTGGGCACGCCTGTGAGGGATTTTTCTTGATTGGACCGTCTGAGGTTGGAAGACCCACCCCAAATGTGGGCCACACCAGGCAAGGCAACCTGTACAGAGGACGCAGAAGGAAGACGCTTTTGAAAGCCAGGCTAACTGTTCTTGTTAATTGAAGTGTCAACCCAGAACATGGTTTTTGTGCTCACAAACTCACCCTGAGAAAGGCTCGGGGCTACGCTGGGATCCAAAACACCCAGTGTAGTTGCTGGCTGGCTAATAAAGACTTTCTATTGGCTTAGACCCATGTCCAAGCAGTCTTCTCTGGTGAATACCCCACAACAGTGATGAAGGGATTTTCAGGCTCAGGGGAACCATGATGCTAGAGTGAGTACTTTGTGTAAAACCTAATCCTCCGAAGTGGGAAGGCCTGGAAGACATGCCCTTCACTAATCCTATAAGATGCAAAATGGTGAGGGGGCACCACATATCTGAAAGTTGCCCTTTTCCTTGGGCCGGACCTTAGGGTCAGAGATGCTATTGGGTGATTGAATTCAATGGGTTTCATCGGGCCCCAAAGTAGCAGAGGCCCGGTGGCATTACTGAAGGCTAACGGCAAGGTGATTGTAGTTACCGTAATGAACAGCATAGGCAAAGCAATGTCCATAATGACCCGACCTGTAATGAGTAGCATGAGCAAAGTGAGTGTATATATATATATAGCATGACCTGTATGGACCTTTGGCAGTGGCTAGATAGGAAGCTGACTGCATTTTCACTTGATCTGTATAAGTGGAAACAATTCTTTTTTTTTTTTTTTTTTTTTTTTTTTTTTGGTTTTTCGAGACAGGGTTTCTCTGTGTAGTTTTGGTGCCTGTCTTGAAACTCACTCTGTAGACCAGGCTGGCCTTGAACTCACAGAGATCTGCCTGCCTCTGCCTCCTGAGTGCTGGGATTAAAGGTGTGTACCACCACCGCCCAGCTGGAAACAATTCTTAAAGGAAAGAAAGGCTGCATTGGATCATGGCAAAAGGGAGTCTTGGCCTGTGAATTAATTTTAGACTTGAGCCAGTGTTCAGGCCCAGAACCCCTTGACTGAAGGGAAGGCAGGTTCCCCTGAGGAAGGACCTTGATGTAAGACCTAAGAGTTTTACTGTCAGCCTTCCCCCAGTTGTTTGGGACCCATGGCCTTTTACATGGGTGACTGTACCCTGGGGGAAAGGAAACAACTGGACTGTCTGGGTCTGCTGGATCCTGGTTCTGAATTTATTCTAATTCCAGGAGACCCCAAGAAACACTGTGGCCCTCCAGTTAAAGTAAGACTTTATGGAGGTCAGATGATGAGTTCTGGTTGAAGTCCGTCCGACTCACAGTAGGTCCAGTGGGTCACAGAACTCATCCTGTGGTTACTTCCCCAGTGCCAGAAAGTATAATTGGGGTGGAGAGACTTAGGAATTAGCAGAATTTCCACTCTGGTTTCCTGGCCTGTGGAGTCAGGGTTATTATGGTTAGAAAAGCTAGATGGAAGGCCTGTGTGTTCTCTTTACCAGGGAAAATAGCGAACCAAAAACAGTATCGCGTCCCTGGAGGGATTGCAGAAGCATGCCACAGTCAAGACTTGAAAGATGCGGAGTGGGGGTGGGGGCGTGGGGGTGGGGGTTCCCACCACATCTCCCTCTAACCTTCCTCTTTGACCTGAGCAGAAGACAAATGGATCATGGAGAAAGACAGCGACTGTCGCAAACTTGACTCAAGCGTGGAAAGGGAGCAGTTCCACTCACTGTCACCCCCAGTGACCCACTGGAAAATTTTTGCTTTCTGTTCCAGAGATCTTAAATTCTGCTGAGTTTTGGTTCCAGAGTCGGGAGTGCTCAGCCTGGAGATACAACAAACGTTTCATTGAACTGGAAACTCAGATTTACCACTGGCCGCTTTGGGCTTCTGATGCCTAAGCCAACAGGCTAGGGAGTAACAGTGCCAGGAGGACTGATTGATCCAAATTACCATGGGGAGATTGAATTGCTTCGCAATGGAGATAAGGGAAATTACATCTGGAGTGCAGGAGATATTTGAGGGCATCTCTTGAAGTTATTACATCCTGTGATTAAAACTACAACAACCCAATACAGTCAGGCTGACAAAGAACCAAGACCTGGGGAGGTGCTTGCTGAGGGTGGAGGAAATACAGAATGGGTAGTAGAGGAAGGCAGTTACAAATACCAGCTAAGGCCACGTGACCAGCTGCAGAAACGAAGATTAAATTCACATGCATGTTTCTGTCGTATTTTGTTAAGAATGTGTTTGTGCAGACATCTGTTTTCTTTCCTTGATTACTTTATCATGTGATGTAACATTAATTGAGGCACTATCAGTGCCTATCATATTTAAGTTATGAGACACTAAAAGAATGTCCCTCAAGCAACATTGCCACCTGTTCTAAAATGTATAAAGTGTTTGAGGTGGTACGTGGGGTAATTATATTCTGTTAGGTATAATTATGGCCTGGTTATTGTTTTCATTTGACATAAGGAGATATGGAGTGTGCGTCAAGGGGTCGACTTGTGATGGCTATTCTTGGTTGTCAGTTTGACTACATCTTGAACTAAATAGAAATCCCACACAGCTGGGCACACCTGTGAGGGGTTTTTCTTGATTGGATCATTTGTGGTGGGAAGACTCACCTAAATCGGGGCCACACCTTCTCTTGGCACCCCACATACGGGACATGGGGGAAGGAAGCCCTGCTCTTTGCCTGCTTGCCCTTACTCTCACAGGCAGGTCCGTTCCTTCGCTGGCATTAGAGCCTGCTTCTTTGGAATTGCAATGTGTACTGAAGACCAGCTGAGACTTCCAGCCTCGTGGCCTGAACAACTACGGGTTTCTTGGACTTTCTGTTGAGAGGAAGACATTGTTGGACCAGCTGGACAATAGCCTGTAAGTCTTTTATTTTGTATTTTATTTATTTATTTATTGGGCTTTTTGAGACAGGGTTTCTCTGTGTAGTTTTGGTGCCTGTCCTGGATCTCACTCTGTAAACCAAGCTGGCCTTGAACTCACAGAGGGCCGCCTGGCTCTGCCTCCCGAGTGCTGGGACTAAAGGCATGCGCCACCACCGCCGGGGCCTGCCTCTAAGTCTTTTCGTGAGTTCCCGTTGTGTATATACAGATCATTCTATCAGTTCTCTTCCTCTACAGACCCTGACTAACACACCCACCCACCCCTTGGGTCACACACTTTGCAGGTCCTCTTGCCTGGGATAGACAGCTTGCCCGTCTTTGTTCCCCTACTAACTCCCAGTCACCTTTGACTTAGCTCTGGCGTCACTTCTTTCAAAGGCCTTTTCTTTTTCTCTCTTTTTTTAAAATTTTTTTTATGATTCTTTGTGGATTTCACATCAAGCATCCTGATCCCACTCATCTCCCTGTCCCCTTGCTTCTGTTTCTGCCCTCTACCCTTGGCAACTTCCCTCAAAACAAAACAAAATTTAAAAGTAAAAACAAAAACAAACAACGACAACAAAAAAACATACAAAAAAAAATCTTGGCATGAACGCTGTAGTGTGGTCACACAGTTCACCCTTTAGTCCATATGTCTTTACTTGCAAGTGTTCATTGCAGGGAGTCGTTGGTCTGGTTTAAGGCCTCTGGGACTCCTCTTGGTTATCCTGTTGCTACCTTGTGTTCTGGAGATCCTGCAGCTTTGGGTCTGCAGGTCCGGCCCCTTCACATGCTCCAGCAGTTCATAGAGGAGGTGGATGTTGGGCTGGGCTATCTTGTAGTCCTGGTTCTGGACATGGGTGGTACATGGGTTGGTCAGCCTACCACCTTTCCCTCATGGTCACCATCTGGGCGAGCTATCCAGCACTACCCTGTCTAGCTCACCCAATGCAGTAGGCAGCAAGGAGCAGGGCCAGCTCTCCTGCTCTCACATGCTCGGGTCCAGCTCACCCACACCCACACCACCAGGGTCAGCTCTACTGTTTTGCCCAGGAGAGGCGCAAGGCCCCCTCTCCTGATTGCCGCAGTTGGGGAGGGGCAGGGCCAGCTCTTTGGTTCTCATCCAGAGGCTGGCTCGCCTGCCTGCCGCAGGTGGCAAGGGGTGAGAGGGAGGGCATATTTCCCTCACCCATGCCACCACGTGACAGACAAGGGGGACAGGGTGGGCTCTCCTGTTCTCACACCCTCAGGGCAGGCTCACCTGCGCCTCCACCAAGAGGGTCCGCACTACTGTGCTGCGCGGCAAGGTGCAGGCGCTGCTCCCGTGAGAGGCAGTACCAATTCTCCCACCCTCTGACCTCAGGACCAGCTCTCCCACCTGCCACAGGTGGCGATGGGTCGGGGAGGTCATCTTTCCCTCAGTCACCCACCATGTGGCAGATGATCTCCCACGCACGTTTGAGGCACCGGATCCCCTGCGCCTCCACCAACAGGGTCAGCTCAGCTCTACTGTGCCGACTCGGGGAGGTGCAGGGCCTGATCTTTCAAGTGCTGCAGCCAGGAAGGGGCAGGATCAGCTTTCCCACTCTCATGACCCCAGAACCAGTCGTGTGTGTGTGTGTGTGTGTGTGTGTGTGTGTGTGTGTGTGTGTCCCGCTGCAGTAGGTGGCAAATGACAGGATTAAAGGTGTTGAGTGCCACCATTTTCTGGCCTCTATGTCTGTCTAGTGGCTGTTCTGGTCTCTGACCCCAGATAAGTTTATTAGGGTGCACAATATATTGGGGGACACAATTCCACCACAGGCAAGGGAGAAGGGTCGAGGGACAAGCCCTGGCCCACTCCACCTCATCAAAGGCCTTTTCCTAGTTCAATGACAGTCTTCCTCTGTGTTTCCAGCTGTGGCTGCTGCTTCTCTATGGACGGAAAAAAAGGAAGAAATAGAAAGGAAAGGAACATGACTGGTCCTACATACGGTGGAGGAGAACGTTTATGTAGATACGCGGAGAGCACAGCTGGGCAGGGACATCTGGGAGAGCCCAGAGTGGACATGACCAGACTGAGCAGTGCCGTGCGAGGAGTGTGAGGAGAGGGAGGAAGGGGAAGGGGAAAGACGGGAACCAGGTGCAACAGCCAGGAGGCCCAAAGGAGAGTAGACGCAAGGACCGGGTAGTCAAATGGTTTGGATTACACAGGGAAGGGCAGCCCAGCCAGGAGGGCCCTGTAACTGGTGGGGACTGAAGGATTCAGGGAGAACCTGGCAGCCAGGGCCACTTTGATATGTTAAATAGGCACCTCAGCCATTTGTCCCAGGTTTGAGACCTAACACACAGTACTTCTATAAGCTCCCTGGGGGAGGGGTTCCTGCTCCCCTCTGTGACAAGAGGAAGGGACAGAGCCACCTGTGTTCCTTGGCACTCCCTAGACTGATGTCTGTGCTGTACCCCTTATAGCCAATCTGTCTGTGGGGAGCTGTGTCTGGTGCTCATACCTAACTGCCTCCATGAGGTGTGAGAGGTCGGTGGCTGCCAGTGCAATACACCCAAGTCCCCGCTGAACTGGGTGAGCCTCCACCCACTGTCACATCCTGTCAGGATATTGCTTCCTAGGCCTGGCTAGAATTCCCAGGAAGCCTGGGCTTGGAGGATACCCTGCTTGTCCTCCAGCCTCTTTAGGCAGGTGACTAGTAGAGGAGTCCAGCAGGCCTGAGCTCTGGGCAGTCTGAGAACCTAAGCTCATTCCTAACCTATTTCCTGGTCCACATAGCTTTCTGCTGTATGCATGGGACCTCTTTCCAGTGGCCCCTGTATCACGATCACCACCAGATATGTAGGATTGGAGTGCCATCCACACGACCCATCTTGTTCCTCGATGTGATGGCTAAGAAGGGGATGACAGGAAGAGCCACTGTCAGCTGCCAGAGGCTCTGATCTCACTGACACCTTCCTGAGAGGTCCACTTAAACAAAAAGCCATGAGCTGTGTGTGTGTGTGTGTGTGTGTGTGTGTGTGTGTTGTGTATGTGTGTATGTGTGGTATGTGGTGTATGTATGCAGTGTGGTGTGTATGTGTATGTGTGTGTGTGGTGTGATGTGTGGTGTGTGTGTGTGTGTGTGTGTGTGTGTGTCTGTCTGCTCTAAGAAGAGTCCATTCTTAAACCTTTTCCAGGTGGGTGTGCAAAGGCACAGAGAAGGTTCCAGAATATATCCAAAGTCACACAGGTCGTAAGTGACTGAGCAGCAGTCCGCCTCTAGAAAGCTCCACTTGATTTCCATCATTTGTGCTGTACTTATTCTATAGAATAACATACAGCCATGGGAAGGGAGATGTAAGCACCCATAACACAAAGAATTAGTGAGCAGTGTGAGGGGGTATGACACACACACAGTGTGACACTGTTAGTGCAAAACCAAAAGATGCTTTCAGAATTCCACAGTCAGCCTATACCCCGGGGTCCACACACAAAAAACCAACCAACCATGGGCCCAAAGCAAGTATCAGGTACAAATCAGGTGTGGTGGCACATACCTTTAATCCCAACAATAGAGAGGCACAGTCTGGTGGAGCTCTGTGGGATCAAGGCCAGCCTGAATGACATCATGAGTTCCAGGCCAGCCAGGGCTACTTAGTGAGACCCTGTCTTTTTGTTTTATTTTGTTTTGTTTGTTTGCTTTTCGAGACAGGGTTTCTTTGTGTAGCCTTGGTTGTCCTGGATCTCACTCTGTAGACCAGGCTGGCCTCAAACTCACAGAGATCTGCCTGGCTCTGCCTTCCAGTGCTGGGATTAAAGGCGTGTGCCACCACCACTCGATGACTCTGTCTTAAAGAAAGAACAAACAAACAAAAACAGGGCTGGGGATGTAGCTCAGGGGAAGATGCTTGTTGTCTATGCGCAGGGCCCCGAGTTCTGTCTCCATAAAGAATTTAACTCCATAAAGAGTTCTGTCTCCATAATGATCACATAGGACTTTTCCCCCTTATCATTGATTATTCCCTAGCAGTCCTGGGTAGACGCCATTCACACAGTGCTTACGTAACAGCAGACAATGTAAGTGATCATCTAGAGATGAGTGTGTAGGAGGAAGAGCAGAGAGGCTAGTCAAATACTGTGTCATTTCACATCCTTAGATGCTGGGCTCCTCAGTGAGCCCTGGATCTACCCCCCTGAGGTACCGTGAAACAACTGTATATTAAGGTGTACATATTGCTTAGAGAAGTACAAAGGACCATGTGGGGCCAGCAGATGCCTGACTCTGCTCTTCCTAGAGGATGTGACTGGAGAAGAACCTGAATGTTCGGGGACGTGGCTAACACATCTGGGTGCCTGAAGAGGACACATGGGCATAGCTCACGGTGCTGGTGCCTGACTGGCCTGGTTCCCTTTGGTTGGTCTGACTTCTCATATTCCTGAGCAGCCTGGGGCAGCATGCTGAAGCTTCCCTTTTGCTCTACCGCTTCCTCCTTATTCTGCAATTCCCTCACCATCTCCTTCCCCACTGTATGCTGGGGTTTTTTTGTTTGTTTGTTTGTTTTTTGGTTGATTTTGTGTGTGTGTGTTTGTGTGTGTGTGTGTGTGTGTGTGTGTGTGTGTGTTTGAGAGTGAACCCAGTGCCTCATATATATCCAGACACAAAGGCTATACCACTCATTCACATCTCTCTTTTAAAACTATTTCAGTTATTTATGTATATGGATATTTTACCTGCATGTATATCTGTGTACCACTAATGTGCCTGCAGCAGCCAGAAGAGGGCGTCAGATCCCTTGGAATTGGAGTTAACAGACAGCTGTGAGCCACCGCATGGGTGCAGGCACTTGAATTCAGGTCCTTTGAAAGAGCGACCAGTGCTCTTAACCACTGAGCCATCTCCCCAGCAGCAGGATTCCAGTCCTACGTTTACTTTTGTATTTTGAAACAGGGTCTCACTAAGTAGCCCAGGCTGGCCTTACACTTGTGATCCTCCTGCCTCAGCCTCCCAAATAGCTGGATTAGAGGCCTGTGCCACCAGGACCTGCCTATACATCCTTAAAGACCCACCTAAGAACCTGGTGGTGATGGCGCACGCCTTTAATCCCAGCACTCAGGAGGCAGGGGCAGGCAAATCTCTGAGTTCAAGGCCAGCCTGGTCTACAGATCATGTTCCAGGATGGCCAGGGCTACGCAGAGAGGAAGGAGCCCCACCATCTGCTCCTGGGGAGAGAAAAGGTGGGGAATCTGGCTGGAGAGGACAAGGGGAGTAGAGAGGATGAATGGGACAGATGTCCGTCCTCCCTGAGAAATCTGTGCAAGTCGATGCAACTCCAGTTATCTGTGGAGGTGGATTCAGCTCTGCTAGTTCCATTTAAAAATAGAAGCAGCGGCGCTCAGCTGAGAGCTGGAAGGAGCCCAGGCGTGGCAGGAAGATGGGGCTGTGCAGCAAGCAAGACAGGGAGGAAGCTGCTGCCCCTTCTGGCTGAGGCAGAGGCTGTGGGGTGCCAGCTTCTCTCTGGAAAGGGGTCTCCAGGGTCATGGTTCCTCGGTCTGGACCCTGCTCCAAAGGAGCCACCCTTCCCAATCCTGTCTGCTAGGGAAAGGTATGAAGTGGTTATGAGGTCAAATTACCAAGTGTTGATGAGGCTTGACCTATCTCCCTGGTGGCCTTTGGATCTGCCTAGGATTGGATAAGGTTACAGGGGGGATCCTTCAACACAAGCCTTTTAACCAGGCCATATCCAGTAGGTTCCTCAGAGTCTAGACTACACCTCCTTAGACCTGGGTGCCTAGCGCTGGCCCTGGTGCTGAACTAAGAGGGTCTGAATGGGCAGGAAAGAGACCCTAGCAGCCCAAACAAGCTGTCACCCTATGAGCAGACTGCTGACTTCTCAATAGCTTCTTCATTGCACCCATCAATTGAGCCTTGAACTGTTCCAATGCAAGGACCAAGGACCTGCCTTTGAAATAACCAGGCAACGGAATAAGGGCTCCTTGGGACTTATACGCTGGAGGGAGTTCAGTATCCTGAGACCCAGACATTAGAGTTGTGGGGACAGGCTCATTATCATGAGTGAGAGCCTGTGCAAAGGCTTATGTGCCCTACTTCAGGAATGACACCAAGCTTGCCCTCCCTCCCCCCACAACTCCTCTCTCTCAGCTGACCTTGGATGGGGGGTGGGGTGGGGATAAATTTCACTGAACAAAGGACACATTTCGACCCAGTGGGAACATGGTCTGGGTGCAGCTGGGAAGCAGGTGACAAGCAGCAGACCCGAGAGGAAGTCCGCAGTAAAATGCAGAAAAGGGAGAAGTGCCCAGGAGGTGTGAGATGCCGGCTGAAACAGGGGCGCCTCATGGGACATCCGAACAAGGATCTTGAGGCTGTGCAGATGTCTTCAGACTGTTCTTCCAGGAGAGAGTGTGAAGTCAGCCAGAGTAGGGAAGACTCAAGAAGGCCGGAGTGGCTCAGGAGGGCTGTGGGCTTTTTCCCTGAGTGAACACAGAGCCTCGGGAGATTTCTAAGCACAGAAGAGCTGTGACTTCTGGGCTACTGTGCTGGGGACAGAGTGCAGAGCAAGTGTGGCAGAAGAGGCCAGGAGGTAGATGAAGGAATCCAGGGGAGAGAGAATAGGATCTGAGTCTCTGAAGGCCACACTGAGAGCTCTCCAGCAGATGTAATGCAGGGGGAGAGAGAGGAAGAGGCGGTAAGACAGCACCCAGGCTTCTGGCCCGTTCAACCGGAAGGAAGGGGCTGGTGGAGAATGGGGGAGAGGAATAAGAGTGGGAGTGAGGGAATCGGGAACTCAGCTTTGGACATGGGGGTTGAAGATGCCTATTTGGTGTGTGAGTAGGAAGCTGGATATTTGAGTCTGCAGTTTGTGAAAGTCGGAGTCACCAGCACATAGATGGCATTTAAAATCAGGAACAGGCTCAATTTGCCAGCTATAGTCACAAAAGACACTGTAGACTTTTGATGTCATTGCTATTATTATTTTCATCTTGCAGATGTAGAAACTAAGGCTCAGAGGGAGGTGACTTTGAACCCAAAGTGAATGGTAGACTGGAGTCCCAGCCAGTGCCCAGCTTACTGTTTGCTCCTAACTCCACCCCTGCAAGGGGCACTGGCCTTGCATCTTCCAGGATATTATGCTCAAGGAGTGGACAGACTTGGAGACATCCTTCAGGACTGAAAGGGACAGCCACCCAGAGATGGAAGGACATGGGGGCCTGTGTTGTCAGCTTTTCTACCCCTGTGATAAACACATGGGGGAGGCAGGTCAGAGGAGGAAGGACTTAGCTTGGCTTATGTCTTTAGTGTGTTCACTCAGGTCTGTGTGGAATCAGAAAAGCATGACAGAGGGACATGGTGGAGCAAGGTTGCTTGTCTCAAGGAGGTCAGGATATAGAGAAAGTGATCCAGGATACTTTAACAGGGTACAGCACCCCCCCACAGTGATCTACTTCCTTTATATACACCCCATTTTCTCACAGCCCATTTAGTTGGAATTCATCAGTGGATAAACTAAAGAATGATGTTAGCACCCTTGTGAGCTAATCACCTTTCTCTTTACTTTTTTAAAATTACTGCAAAAAATCATTTGTGTGTGTGTGAGAGAGAGAGAGAGAGACAGAGACAGACAGAGACAGAGAGACAGAGAGACAGAGAGAGAGACAGAGAGGTGCCGCCGTGTGCCTGTGTAGGTCAGAGGACAACTTGCTGGAGTTGGTTCTCAGCTTCTACCATGTGGGTTCTTAGGATCAAACTCTGATTTTCAGGCTTGGCAGCAAGTGCCTTTAGCTACTGAGCCAAATTGCCATGTTTGTTTATTTTATTTTATGTGTATGAATGTTTCCTGTATGTGTGTATGTATAACACACGTATTCCTGGTGCCCAGAAGGAGATGTCTGGTCCCCTGGAACTGGGGAGTTACAGGTGGTTGTTGTGAGCTAACAAGTGGATGCTGGGAACCAAACCTGGGTCTTCTGGAAGAGCAGTAAATGCTCTCAACTGCTGAGCCATCTCTCCAGCATGAACATATAAGCCTTTTGGGAGACATTTCATATATCCAAACCATACAGAACCATTTATGGTTACTTTTTGGGAGGAGTGGGTGAAAAAGGGTTTCTCTATTTAATCCTGGCTGTCCTGGAACTCACTATGTAGACCAGGCTAGCATCGAACTCACAGAGATCCACCTGCCTTTACTTCCTGGGTGCTGAGATTAAAGGCATGTGCCACCGCCCTGGGGAGTGGTTACTTTTTGGGAGAGGATAGCATCTCATTTGTAGCCTAAGCAGGCCAATCCTCCTTCCTCAGCCTCCTGGATACTGGGGTTATAGGCATGCAACACTGTAACTGTTCCACTGATAATCCTTAGTGAAACACCCCATGGTCAAAGTGGGCAAACGTCACCAGGGGCAGGTATGCAGGCTAGACCGCAGTGGAAGAAACTTCCTGGGAGGAAGTGGGCCCTGTGGGCTGTATTGTGTGGGTGGTAGGGAAGAGAACGAGGTGGTGGGGTGAGGAGGAGGTGAGGAACACCGACAGAGAAGAGCCTCTGTCTGACAAGGTGTGGGGGCTGGAGGCCCGGAATGAGTCAAGGGCAAAGCTTTAGCCTGGGGGGTGACGACAGGGAGGAGAGAATGCTGCTCGTTTTGAGGGGAAGCTGGTTGCAGTGGGAACTTGGTCCTGAGGCTGAGTGAATCTGGAGAGGATGGTGTTCTGCCTTCCAGGAGCATGTTACTGGGACAGACTTCACAAATCTGGCAGATGACAAGGCGAAGGGTTAGGAGAATTCAGACAGACAAGTGATGGGCCGAAAGAAGCAGCGGCCCAGTGTCTGGACTGCAGGTGTAGATTAAGGAAGTCTATGTCCAGAGGACAGAAGCTTGGAGAAGGTAACATAAGGAGGGTAGTGGGGTGCTTGAGGTAAAAGTGAAGTCTAGAACAGAGGCCTGGGCATGCTCCTGCTACTTGCTGGCCCTGTGCCCTGGGGTCAGTTTCTAAATCTCTCTGAAGGGTCCCACTTTCTCATCTGAAATGCTGAGAATCTTGTGGCTGTCCTGAGGACGACTTAACCATGAGCTATCATTGCTGAATGCCTACTAGCCCATTGTGGGAACACAGGGGTGCTCCTGTGGAGGGAGCCCCAGGGAGCCCAGGGGAAGAATCCCACATCCCAGAGGGATGGAGTATCAGGAAAGGAGTCAGCTCTCAGTGGGAGCCTGGAACAAGAAACTTCACATACTCACCTCAGCAGCTCATTCACCTATAGCACCTTGGTAGAGTGTCCGGCATCGTACCCATTTCATAGACGGAAGGGTGAGGGTCACAAAAATGTCCTTGGCTATACCAATATGAACAGATGGAAGAGAGAGACGGGACCCAGGAGTGGCAATGGTGATCCCAGGGGTCTGCTGGGTGGCCATACGTCCTGGGAAGAGCAGCCTTGGAGGGTTTAGAGGCCCACATAGAGCAGCTTCCCTCCAACCACACTGCCAAGGAGCCGTCGCCTCCCAGTGGGTGGGGGGAAGTACTAGTGAGAAGGGTGGACCACAGGATGGAGAAGGTGGTGCTGTCAGTGAAAGAAGAAGTGAGGAGGCATCAAGAAGGGCGTGGGTCAAGCAGAGTTCTTTATGAAGCAGGGGGATGGGTGGGGAGGGCTCCTGGGATCCTGTCATGGCTGGCATGTGTGGATCCTCACAGGTAGTAACGGTTGCTGTTATTATCAGTCACTATTGTGGCCATTGTTTACTTCCCCTCGCCTGCTTCTGGCAGATTTTTCTGCTAGAAGTTGAGTCAACGCCAAAGCTGTGGATGAGAAAGGAGGCCCCTCTGGGATGAAGGAAGGTTGTGTGGTCCCAGCTACCATAGAAGCAATTCAGCTTGTCAGGCATGGCCACAACTGACAGGAAGTTGTGAGCTAGATAAAAAGTCACGTCTACACCCTACCTACCTTGAATATATATGCCCAATCTCCTCACGTAAAAGGCATTTAGCTCAATTCTCTACCTCATTCAAGACAGAGAGACTCCAGAGAGACTCATGAATAGTAGGTCACACCAAAACAATAAGTTAAATCCCATATAGTAGCTCACACCTAGGATCCCAATATTTGAGAAGCTGAGGCAGGAGAATTGTGACTTCAAGGCCAGCAGGGCTACATTAGTGAAACTCTGATGATGATGATGATGATGATGATGATGATGATGATGATAATTTGTTAAACTGGGCACGGTGTTGCATCCCTCTAATCCTAGTACTCAAGAGGCTAAGGCTAGAGGATTATGAGTTCAAGACAGCCTGCACTACATAGGAAAACAGATATTAAAGCACAATAAACAAATAATTGTTCTGAAGTGAAGGAGCTGAGCATGAATTTGCCTGCAGTTCAGAAACTGGTAAGTGGCCATGCATGTGTACATACATCTATCTATATGTTCATTTCCTGGTCCATCTGCACACTCATTCACCCACATATCCACCCATCCAGTCATTGACTCATCTGTCATCCATTCACCCATCCAGCCAACCACATACCTCTTCCATTCATTAGCAGATGCATTTTGCTGAGCACCTACTAGGTCCTCTAGGTGCCAAGGGGTCCTTGTTTCTTGTGGATTCCAGTCTTTTGAGTGTAAGGCAGCATACTATGCAGTGGGAAGACGGGCGTAATAGGACATTAATGACCTCTGAACACACAGTAAATTGAGGGGGGCGTTCAAAGGCATGAGAAGGAGTCCCAGTTGTGATCTGAAGAAGACTAGAGTGAAAGGAAGGTGGGGTGGGGGTGAGGGTGGTGGGGGTGGTGATGGTGGTGGTGTGGGTGGGGGGATGGGAGTGGGGGGTGGAGTGGTGATGATGGTGGTGGTGGTGGTGTGGGGTGGTGGTAAAAGCTTTAGACAGGAGGAGCAGCCCTGGGTGTCGGGTAACCGGAAGCTGGGCCACAGGAGGTGGTAGGCTGCAGGAAGGGCTGAGGCCAGGGAAGTAAAGAGGAAGGTAATGCATGAGCGTCGGAGAGACATGGGGAGTAGCCTTCCTCAGATGATGTTGGGGAAAGAGTACTGGGTGTTAGAATTGAGGACTTCCTGGACAAGGCCCTGGGATGACAATTCTGCCCCAAACCACTGAAAGCGTGGAAGAGCTTCCAGCCCAGCTACCTGCTCTGTGACGTAGGGCATCCAAATTTTGACTCAAACCTTAGGAACAGGCTTTCTCCAATCCTAGGAAGAGTCTGCAGGGACACTTCCTACCTTTCAGGGTAGAAGACCCAGAATTCCACTGGTCCGGCTCCTTCTGACCCAAATAGGGAGAATTCCTAATACCTCTAGCAGCTAGAGTCTAGCTGGTTTTGCCCCAAGGACTCCCTTGAGGCAGGAGCTCAGAGGTGGAAGAGAGGGAGCCAGAGCACAGGTCGAGTCTGGCTGCCTTTAGGTGGAGGGGTCTGGATATGGTATGCCCAAAGATGCTTAGGCATCCCATTTGGAAGGTCCCCAGGGAATCCACTTCATTGCTGGAATAATGGGGCAGGTCCCATGTGGCTAATCCCTGGTGAGGAGAGTCCCTCACAAATGTCCCCAGCGGCAGCATTGAACTGGCCTGGCCCCTGTATTCACCTCTTCTTCCTTGTCCGCATTCACCAGTTAAGGAGTGTCACACTGCAGCTCTGGCCTAGTGGCTGGGCTGCCTCCCCAGGGGTTCCATACTAGTCTCCCAGCTTATCTCTGCATGTGCTCCCCTCTATCTCTGTATCTCTACCTATCCTATGCCCTGGGTATAAATGTCCCTTCCCACTCCTAGGAATTCTACCTGAAAAGACCTGAGAATTGCCACTCCTCCAAAGTGCCTATATCACCTGCAGCCCCTTTCCATTTCCCGGGGAACCTCCCCAAGAGCAGGGGATGAGCTGCATGGGCACACCCAGGCGACTAGCTCTGCTGCTCTGTCCCCCTCTTGTCTGGAGGTGACAGTTCAGAGCCTTCTGTTCCTGCTGCCATGGCTGCTTCCTTAGAAGGACAGGGAATTTGGGTCTTTCTGGAGAAAAGATCTGAGTGTATAGTAGAACAGAGGCCTTGAAACCCACACGGGGAGTTTCCAAAACGCTGCTCAGTCTGTGTCCCCGGCAACAGAATTGTTGATTGCAGCATAATCATACCTTCCTGTGTTCTAGCACAGAGCCTCATGTGCTGGCCTCTGCCGAAAGATGCTGGGCAGGAGCCCCTGGGAAGAGGGTGCAGGGGGCCTGGAAGGGGTGTGCAGTGGGCCTTGGAAACCCAAGGGGGCAGATCAGCAGTCAGCTCCCTCTCACCGCCTCCTCAAGCAGGACTCCTGTCTTCCAGGTTACAGCCTCCTGCCCCCAGTTCTCAGACTAGCCCAGGCTTAACTGAGACACCACTAGACATGGGCACTCTTCTCTGTGGTCAGAAGGGTGTGTACCCTCCCCTGTCAGTCTCTCTGAAGCACGGGAAGCCTGGCCTGAGGAGCAAGGGCCCAGCCAGACAAGCTAAAGGCGAAGCCCCTGCTCAGCTATGGCAGCAGCTGTGGGACTCCAAGGGAAGCGGACAGCTGCTCGGATGAGGCCTACCGAAGGAAGACCCATCTTTGCCAGTTCTACCATCTCTAGTAGGCTCCTGGAAACAGTCTGGACTTCCCTCTACAGAGGACAAAGTTGAGGCCCCGAGAGCATTTATGAGAGGCCCCCAGGTCACACAATGAAGCAGTGGTGAGGATCCTGCCCACAAGGAAGTTCAGCCGAAGTAGGGGAAAGCCCAGGCCTCAGACCTGTAGCAGCACAGGGGGGAAGGGGGAGGAGAACGCCTGGACTTTTTCCTTTTGGCCTCAGGTGTGTCTCTGCACACTGCTCCCGGGAGTCTGGTCTCAACAGACAACGGCTGCTGTTTCTACCATCACTTGAATGAAAATGTAACGGCAGTTCAGTGATTAATATGAGGCCAGACTTGACAGCACGAGACGGGGAGAGGCGGCCTGCAAACTGCCTCTGGTCACTTGTGGGCCCAAAACTCATGTCAGAATCAAAGCCGAGGCACCTGCCGGCCTCCACCACCCTGCCCCGCCAGGATGCTGCACAGCGGGAGGCTTCAGCCTGGGAAGGCCTCAGTCTGGAAGACTGACCAAATTCAGTGATGCCGAGGCCTTGGGGCAGGATAGAAAGAAAACGAACCAGACATGGGAAGGGATGGGGCCCCTCACCCTGGGTTTGTTCCCCAATGGCTGAGAGCCAAGAGTTCCAACACAAATTGCTAGTGGGGCTGGGATGTGGCTCAGCAGAGTGCCCGCTAGAGTGGCGTACTTTCAAAACACCCGTACACATAAAAGTAAGGAAAATTTAGAGAGTAAAAACAAACACCCAAACCAGCCATGGTGGCTTACATCTTATCTGTGGAATTGTGGGGTACCCTAGGTTACACAGCATTGTAGAATACTCTAGGTTACACAGCATTATGGGATACCCTAGGTTACACAGCATTGTGGGATGCCCTAGGTTACACAGCAAAGCAGTGGTATTCCCTTTTATTTTGTAATAGGTTCTCACTAACACCCATGAACTCTGGTAGCCCAGGCTGGCCTCAAAACTGAAACCTCCTTGTCTCAACCTCCCAAGTAGCTGGGATGCCAGGCCTAAGCCAATAGACCTGATTATTTTTCTCAATAAACCCTGATTTCGCTTCATAGCAACTTGTCCTGAAATTCTTTTCTGGGCACTGAGGTGACAGCCTCAGGCTGTGCTGAAAGTTCCATGTAAGTTTCTATAAACTGTGTCCAGAGCCTGAGAATACTGATCAGGGTTCCAGGGCAGCCTATAGCGTGAGGTTCCTGTATAGGTGGGCATCGCCATCTCTCAGTCTCTTTATTCCACCATAGCAGAGGCAAGGTGCCCCATTCAGGGAACTGGGCTTTCCAGTCCACTGAAGCACACACGGCTCCACAGAGATTAAAGCCCCACTGGGCCTCGCCTCCTGGGTCAGGGCCAGCCTGGGAAAGACGTGGGGACACAGTCTCTCAGCCTCACCTAAGCCGCTGGCTTCCTCAGAATAGGATGGAGTTAGGCCTTTTCTCCAGAACAGCACTGTGACTGCTCACCCTCATGTGGACCTTCTGGAGCCCACAGTCCCTGAGAGCTGTTTGGCCCTCTGCCCTGCCTCCAGGACACCGCATGAAGGAAGTTCACCAGGGCTAGCACAAGGGATGAAGTGAGTTGAAGCCGAGGCCCTGGGTTCTGCTAATAGAGGAACCGAGAAACGTTCCCCTTGAAAAGAGAAGTATGTCACTGCCATGGCCCCAGACACACAGACTCCCACCTCTGTCCTGAGTGGAGTGCCCATTCTCTGGAAAGCCGCAAACATTCCCAAGCTGGACTTCTACTGAATTATCTCAAATTTCTTTGAATTTTTCTAGTCTGGAAGGATTGAAGGAGGGGACGGGAGGCGGGGAATGACTTCCAAGGAGGTTAAATAGATCACCTCAACGCTAGGCACCAAGACAAGCAGAGGGACCCATGAAGATCTTCACCCACACTTCTGGCACCATGATGTCACTTCGGATACTGCTCCTGGCTGCCCTGCTTCTGGGGACTTCTCTGCAGCATGCCAGCGCTGGTGAGAGCTGGGCACAGATAGGAGAGGGCAGGGAAGGAGCCCCTCTACCACACACATCAACAGCCGAAGCACAAGCTGTGCAATTTATACCCTGTCTGTTCTTACAAAGGTCACAAAGGGCTGGCAAGAGCACTGGGTGCGGGGGGATGGTGCTGGTGATGGAGGGGATGATGTTGACGATGTCAGGCACCTGACCTGGACACCTGCCTGGTGAAGAGCTACGGGCAGCACATCTTATCCTGAGATATGAGGACATAGTGGCCTTGCTTGTGGGCGTATGCTGCAGAATGAACGACTCTCAGATTTGCTATCATTTGCTTCATTAATGGGCTTCGTGCATCATCAGGAAACAACATAAAGACGGAGAATTGGTTCCAAGAATGTATGAAAGGAGATTTTTATATTTAGTTTAGAAAGGGAAGTTGAAATAAGGTTCCTAGATACAGACAGCTGCGCATGCAATCACACACAGATGAATATACAAACATGCAAACACAAAGAGCCTACACATGCACAGACACCCCCCCCCACCATGGTAACACACACACACACACAAACACACCAGGAAAAAAAACAGCATATAGACAAAGAAAGGCACATGCAGTTATCGTCCATAGGTTCACACAGGCACACATGGGGATGCTCCATGGGTCCTCAGGCACATGCGCAGACCCTTCGGACACCTGTTTCATATTGCTCTTCTAGCTCGAGCCACCAACGTAGGCCGAGAGTGCTGCCTGGAGTACTTCAAGGGGGCCATTCCCATCAGGAAGCTGGTGACATGGTACAGGACCTCAGCCGAGTGTTCCAGGCACGCTATTGTGTGAGTCCCCCTCTGTCCCACTCTTATACCTCGGACCCAGAGTGGCAAGTGGGTGGGCCTTGGAGTGTCCAGGAAGGCCACTGGGAAAGAGGGAAGGAGAATATAGCCTTCTTCCCCTGAGCCAGCAGCTCTGGGCACTCAGGGGAGCTCTTATACTCCACACAGTTGAGAGGGGTTCAATCTCTTCATTTATTTATGGTGAAATTGAGGCCCCAAGATGGATAGACATCCCAGGTGACAGAGCCAGTAGGCAGCCATACAGTCACCTCTACTTGTCGGGCTTAGGTGCTCTGAGGGGCCAGACATGAAGCCCTGCAGCCCTGGCCCTCGGGAGGCTGGAATGGAGTCAGGATCCCAGTAGTAAAGACTTGCTAATGGCATATGTGACTTCATCCAGTTCTGGCCCAGGGACCTCTGAGTTCAGGTCAACGCAAGTGTGGCTGGTTGCAGAGCCCCGGAAGGCCTTGCTGTCTTCACACTCACTGGCTTCTCCTGTGTAGGTTTGTGACTGTCCAGGGCAGGGTCATCTGTTCAGACCCCAAAGACAAGCATGTGAAGAAGGCCATCAGACACCTCCAAAGCCTAAGGCAGTAGCCGGGGACCTTCCCCCAGGAGCACTTGGAGACTCCAGCACTGGTGTCCATGACCTCAGCCCAAAGCTGCCTGCATCCAGTGGAGGCCTTAAGAGCCCAAGAAGAGCTGCAGAGTGGGAGTCTCTGTCCCTTTTTATGGACTCAAGCTACAGGCACAAAAAACCTCTGATTAAAGTCCTCTTCCCTTAGTCTGGGTCAGTGTGTTCTGTCCCCACAGTGCAGAATTCCTGCCACTGTGGCTGGTCACACTGGAAGGGTCCTCATGGGACAACTGGTCCCACTCTGCCCAAGTCAGAAAGGTTGGGTGAGGCTGAGGGAGAGACGCGATCCCATTCCAGTAAGAGATGGAACTGTGGAGACATGGGGCAGGGACAGGGCAAACCAGAGGTAGACACAGCAGGACTCTCACAAGTGCCCCTCCTCCCTCTGTATTCCATGGAAAGTGTCCAAAAGAGTCCCAAGGAGGGCCTGTCTTCTCTGCACCCCAGGTCTCCCAATCACCCCAAGACTAGCCCCTATTAGTGGCCCACATGAACCTGAAGCTATTTATCCTTCCTGTTCTGGACTCTGTTGCAAACATATCCGGACCCTTCTGCGTGTGTTTGTCTTCCTGAAGCCCCTGTACCTTCTCCTTCACTTCTAAGTCCCCTCCCCGCAGCCTGTCTGGCTCTGGAAATTGTCAACCATCCCTTTCCCCTGCCTTGGCTGCCTCTCTACCGGAAATGTAGTTCTACAGCTAAGCTGCTTCATGGGGCCCTGGGTCCTCTGGGTTTTCAGCATCCCCATCACCTAAGCCTCCCCCACCTACTTCCTCTTCTTTGCCCCCAGCTCCAGCTGGCCCCTGACCCCTGGCCCCTGGTCTCTCCTGAGTCCCCTCTCTGCATGTGGAGCATTGCACCGATGCTGACCTCACAGTCCGTGGAATTTCCTCCCAAGCTCTTAGGGACTGTCTCACCTCTGGCCTCTGCTGCTGCTGGTTCTCCAAACTATGCCCATGTGCTTGTAGACCTGGCTCTACCATCCCACTGGGGGGCTCTATGGGCTCTCAGACCACCCTGAGCCACTGAAGGATTGGCACAGGAGTCTGTCTAATTCTAGCTCAGAGCTGGAGGGTTAGACTCTGGTATTCCAGGTCAACTTTGCCTACCCAGCATTCCTTTCTTTCAGGGTCAGGTTGTAGCACAGGCAAGGGTCTTCTCAGGTTGTAGGTAGTCTGTCCTGTCTGAGTTGCAATAGTGAGTTACCTCGGGAAAGATTTTTAACCTGTCGCTGCCACCTTGTGGCCAGTTTTGGCCTTGCAGAACAAACGCCAACTGTCCTGGATGGGGTGGGACTAAGACCAACACAATCAGGAGGCTGGTGGACATGAAATGGCTTCTCTGTGAACCCAGGGTTCCTTCTACCACAGTGGGCTTCTCTCCCTTGAGGACCAGGAGTGTCCCTCCAACAACTGCTTAAGATTCTGAGTCCCGAGGCAACCTTAGCTTAGTCTTTGTGAAAAAATGGCCTCTGGATCCAGGGGCTAGAGAAAGGATGACCAGCGGGGTGGGAGAAGGCAAAGAGGAGCCCCTATTGAAGAAGAAAGAGCAAAGGCTGGGGCCTGAAGGCCCGAATCCTGTATTCCAGAACCAGGGTGCCCTCAGAATATGCTGGTCCTGCTTGCTCGGTCTTTCTTTGCTGTTGGAGTCTTCTAGAGACGACCCTTAGGTAAACTCAGGTGGGCAGAACAGACCGCAGAGGCCTGTGGGAGGAGGCAGGTTTCCTGTGGGCCCTGGGGGGAGTAAAGGGCTGTCTCAAGGCCACTGGGCAGGGAATGTGTGGGGCCACAGAAGACAACAAAATGCAGGGCTCTGAACCCAAGTGATCAGAAGCAGGAGGTGTGTGGGAATGTCCACCACATTCCTGGGGCATTTGAGGAACTGTGGCTTGGAGACTCTCATAACTAACGAGAGAGGAACGGGGATGGGATGGATGGGTAGACAGTGAGGAGGAATACAAGGCGTACTTTGCTCCTTCTGTCTTGAAAGTGCCTCCCCTGTCCATTTCTGAAATACGGTCTCCTTTCCGTGATCAGTGCCAATACCACCACCCCCATGGGACCTTCCAAAGTCTCCTTAGTTTTGTAGGATACCCCCATACCAACATAAACATGCCTAATCTTGGCCAAATGTACCTGTCACTTGGGGGAGAGACTTAGATTTCCCCCAATAAGTTTATAGTCTCTGATAGCTTGGGTCAGCTAACCCAGTAAATGAATTGTTTATATACTGGACATTCGATAATATATTTTGCCAACCGTGGCTGGTTGGATTCCTAAAGGAACACCTATGGGGAAAGAAATTTCCAGAGACTCGCTTGCTCCAGCACTTGAAGAATGTGGAAATTGAAATTGGGCAGTTCTCCAATCTCCCAGTAGGGGGCGCGCCAGCACAGTACTAAGGACCAAGATTGACAAGGGAAACATCCTGGCCTCAGAATGAAGCTACAGGCCTTAGGCAGGGGTGTCTGTAGCTGGTTGGATGGTCCCTGGGGGAGCGGAGGCCAGGAAACTACCAAATACACAACCAGAGTGAGCAGGAATTGGGGGGGGGCGGGTTTACAGGGACTTGGAGGGCCACCAAGAACACTAGATAATTCTTCTATTTCCTTCATCTGTAACTGTCATCCATTTATCACAAGGCCACAAACAGCAGGCAGTGTTTGAGTATCTGTGATCCAACTTTTACAAGTTTTTAAAAATCATTATAAGCTAAGCCTCATGGCTTAGCTTGTAATCCCAGCACCTGGGAGGAGGCAAGAGGATCAGGAGTTCAAGGCCAGCCTCCGTAACACAGTAAGTTTGAGGATAGCCTTGGAGTGTACGAGGCCCTATCTCCAAAAACAAAACAAAACAAAAAAAGGCATTATAGAACCAGGGGTGCTGCGGGCCACAGAAATATGGAGCAGGAATTCGACTGACTATAGCAAAGGCTAATACTTGGAAAAAGCAGGGCTCTTCCAGAGGAAAAAAGCCAAGCCTCAAGGAGTCTTGGTGATATTAGCTTTTAGATATATATTAGCCGGTTCCTGCAATGATTTTCTGTGTGCTATGGTAGCTTTCCCAACTGGTTCTTCTTCTAAGAACTTCTAACAGTGTGTTTTATCCGAGTTACCTCTCAAACATCCAAAGACAAATGGCAGACAGAAATAGCATTCCAGACCACTTGCCGGTCTCCTGAATTAAGGTAAACATCCATATGGAGATACCACCTAGGCCAGTAGGGCAAGGTGGATGTTAGGTACAAATCTTTGCTTCTTGTGCAAATTAAGCTTTAACCCTTTCTTCCATGGCCCAAATGGTATCTCTAGACCTCCCCTCTTAACATCTTAACTCAGAACAAAAGAGCTTTCAGATACCAGGTGCATCAAGCTATGACACAGTCTTCCTAGCTCCCGAGCAGACTCACCCTGTCCAAGCAGAAAGCGGCAGGGCAGAGCATCGCTGATGTGTAGGGACACGGATCACGGAAAGAGAAGAGGAAGGAACGAAGATGGAGATATGAATGAAGATGAGAACGAGATGGAAAGAACTTAGAACTAGGAGAGGACAGGAGGAGAAGGGACGGAGAGGAGCTAAGGATGAGAACAGAATTGAAGCTGTGTAGACAGAATTTTGTATCAGAAGAATAAAGTGAGTGGACTAAAGAGTTTCATGTAAGTAGATTCATTTGATATACCTCAGATATCCCGCCGCTCAGAGCATCTTCCCTGGGACTCTGGGAGAAATCTAATCAGGCAGGCATCAGGGGCTTTTGATACAGGGGCAGCAGAGCATAGCTGTAGTTGCGGCTACTTGGCAGACTGAGGCAGGAGGATTGCTTGCACCCAAGAGCAGCCTAGGAAACATATTGAGAACCCTTTGTCTTAGTTTCCCTAATGATGTGATAAAAACATGGCAACGAATGCAACTCAGAAGAGCTCACATCTTTTTGTTTGGTTTTTCAAGACAGGGTTTCTCTGTGTAGCCCCTGGCTGTTCTGGAAGTCACTGCAGACCAGCCTGGCTTGGAACTCAGAGATCCACCTGCCTCTGCCTCCCGATTGTTGGGATTAAAGGCGTGCGCCACAACCACCAGGCTCTGAGATCTTTCCAAAGAACCTCCATTAACTTTTCCACCAAAAAAGCCTTTCAAAACAAGTCAGTATGAAGCAGATTTGGTATTTATTAAGAAGTGGTTTGATGATTAAGAGCACTGGCTGCTCTTCCAAAGGACCCCAGGTTGGTTCCCAGCACCCACACAGCAGCTCACAGCTGTCTGTAACTCCTGTTAGAATTCCTGGCCACTCCCCCAGCTCCATGACCACACGTGTGCCATCCAGTAGCCAAGCAAGAGGCTTAGTCATCCCAAGGCCTTACGTCCTACGTAATCCGTGCACTTCGTGATCACGTAATTTGCTCGCAGTGTGATCACACAATCTATGCACATGCACGGCATAGCTAGGTAAGCCCATAAGCGCATGTGCGGGGGGACCCTATAAAAAGTGGGTCCTACATACCCCTCCTCCCTCTTCCTGCAAGGTCATTCCCATAGGCCTAAGCATCCCCTTCTGTTCCCTTCCCTTAATAAACTCTTATACTGGGTTTTGTTGTACCTCGTGGCTTTTCTCGAATGGCAAACAGCGCCACTTAATGAATAACAACTCCAGTACCAGGGGATCAGATGACTTCTTCTGGCCTCCAAAGGTACCAGGCATGCATATGGTACACAGGCATACGTGCAGACAAAACACCCATGCAGATAAAATACATTTTCCGAAGGCATTTTAACATAGATTTAAGCATGGGAATATAGGGGGAAAGAAAGGGTCTTAGGGAATGGGCAGGACACACTGGAAATGTTAGCAAGAGTTAGCAAGAGCCGTGCAGGTACAGCTTTAGGGACTTCTGAAGTCAAACTCTCAAGGGGTTACCAGGGTCCTCCCTTTCCTCCTTCTCCCTCTCTCCTCTCCTCCCTCCCCGCTTTTAGACTGGGTGTTACTATGTATCCCTGGCTGTCCTAGAACTCAGAGATCTACTTGCCTATGCCTTTGGAGTACCGGAATTAAAGGCATGCGCCACCATGTTCAGCTAGGAAAATTTCAAAATGAGATCATAGGGTGGTTTGTAGGGCGCACTAGAGAATAGTCCAGGCTGAGGAGATAAAGCCAGAGATCCCAAGGATTAAAGAAATCCTTACTATCCTAGGTCACAAGGGAGTTAAGACATGTTTTGACTACAAAAAAAAAAATCACAATCATGTTTGTGAGATTCTCAAAGAAGCTATTCCTTTCCTAGTTATAAACCTGTAAGGACTTTTGAGTTTAAAGGTCACAGACACTGGAACCTTTCCAAAGAACCTCCATTAACTTTTCCACCAAAAAAGCCTTTCAAAACATGACTCACTGCTGTTTTAACAACCTTATTTGAATTATCTCTATTAAAAGGAAGAATGTCTCTATGTAGGCAATTTTCGTGGCAAGTTTTGTGAGCCCTGCTGAAATTCTAGACTCTCAGTTGGGCAGTCTTCAACCCGACTCCAGTGAGGGGCTCCTTTTCCTAGCCATATCCCCTCACCATGCCCCACCTCTCTCTCCTGCCTGCAGTCTCTGCCGACCTAGCTGTGGGCTCTCACACTACACTGCTCCATCAACAATGAACTTGGACCTCCCTGACTGTTGAGGGGGGACCTAGTTAAGTTCCAGTCTTCCTGACTCTCACGCTGCCCTTACAGAAGCCTTGCTGTTGCCGTGTGGTCCTGTTCCACGATGTGGGCATTCCCTACCCGGGTTGGCTGGCTCGTCAACTTGATACAAGCTAGATTTATCTGAGAAGAGGAGGCTCAATGGAGAAAACGCCTCCATCCGATTAGCCTGCAGGCAGGTCTACAGGGTGTTTTGATTAGTGATTGATGTGGGAGGGCCCAGCCCACTATGGGCAGGTGGTCCTAGGCTGTATAGGCTGAGCAAGCCATCAGGTGCAAGCCAGTAAGCAGTGTTTTTCTAAGGCCTCTGTTTCATTTTCTGCCTCCAGGTTCCTGCCTTGGTTTCTCTCCATGGCAGACTATGGCTTGAGATACGTAGGCTAATAAACACTTTCCTCTCCAAGTTGCCTTAGGTCACGGTGTCTATCACAGTCATAGGAACTAGGACACCAGCAATGCCTTTCTTCAAAGCCCACAGAGTGACTGCAGTGATAAACTACTCAGGCAAGCGAAGGAATCCGGACTTGGTCTAGAAGTGAGACCTGCTGGCAGGCTGACGTCAGGGAGGTCGCAAGTTTGAGGGCAGCCTAGACAGCACACTAAGACTTCAGTGGGCTTGGTCGGCATGTATGTGCACACCTGTTCGTCCATCCACAGATGAATGGGAGGGAGGGACTTCCGAGCACTTTGGAGCCTGGCTGAACCTCAGTGTAGTTTCTGAATGTCACAGGGTCTGCAGAAGTAAAGGACTCCTGCTGGATGGTGGGCTGCAGGCCACCAGCTGTCAGGCCAGCAGAAAGGAGCCCATGAGCTGATGCCTGAAGTCACTGAGGGCAAGGGGCAGCTTCCCTCCCTGGAGTGAAGTAATCCCTGCCAAGAGAGCGGCACTGTCCCCTCCCTACATATGTCGCTGTGGCCAGACCGCAAAGGAGGCAGAGAGGGTCAGGCTGTGAGCACAATCCAGACTTCTCCAGATTCGGCTTCATTTCATCACTCAGTGTTCCATTGTGGGTTTGGTGGTGGCAGTTTTTGAGGTAGGGTCTCCTGTGCAGCCCAGGCTCACTTTGAACTCAGTTCTGCGTCATCCTCCTGATTGCCAGGGTTACATACGTGAACACCTGGCCACACCTCTCCTTTAAGGATAAAGGTTGAGTGCCCGAGCCCAGCTCCAGCAGGGGCTCAGGGAGGAGGTGTGAAGTCAGGGAGGGAAGGAGCCTGCCATGATCTGAGGGTGAATCAGGATAGCTGCTCGTTTACTGAAAATAGGCTACATACACCTTACATACTCTGTAATTGCATTATAGTTTAACCACAAACAATATTGAAAGCAGACTTAATGACTCTGAGGTGAAAGTGGTCACCAACGTCGTTACAGCATTTTTCTTGAAGCAGAAAGCAGTAAGTTTAGCAAGAATCAAAATGCCTCTTGTCCTCAGAGTTTCGGTAAACCCACCAGCCACCCTCTTCCACTTCCTCCCGCATGGTCTTGGCTCAGCCCTTGTGGTCAGGAGGTGTCAGACATTGAGTCCTGAGAAACAAACCCATAAGAGCGATTTTCATTCTTCAAGGGCATGACGTAGCGTTTGGACCCTGTAACACAGCAAGTGTCGAGCTGTTTCCTGATTGCATTCCTTTGTATCATAGTCTTATAATATGGGCCTGTTCCCCTCATAAGCTCCCAAAAGGGGAGGTCCTGACATCTTACTCTTTTCCCATTATACCATACCGTTCTGATTCCTTCAATGTATGCTCCTGTATATAACAGAGGGGGATTGAGCCAGTCTGACTTAACAGAATCTGCTCCCCATGGGGCAGATCAAATCTTGTCATTCATCCAGTAAGCCACTAATTGTGAGCACCACTCTTGTTAGCTGGACTCTCCCCCTTAATGGCCTCAGGCTCTCTGAATGTGGGCCCTTTGTTTCTCTTGATTGTGTGTTTTTCAGCCCTGGGACCAGGTATGCCCAGTTAGTAAATCTTAAAATCCTCTATTATTGGTGTAATCAGGAGGCACAATGGAGATTCTTGTGTGGGAGTAGGCAGAGTTATCATGCTATATGGTTCCAGGGTGGCAGGGATTTTTTTCTAAAGAATTATTTTGTTTAAAGAGACAGATATTATGTTCTCATTCTTCACCAAAGCCACAAGAATTTCCCAAAGGAAGAGGCATAAGGAACTCCCATAACACATAGTGAGAATCATAAAAATGAAAGTAAAATGATGGTGGAGAGCTGACTGCAATGTTGAAATGCTGGAACTTTGTCAAGCAGCATGGGTCGCCATGCGGTCCACACAGGTTGAGAATTAACAGGGCCTTCTAGACAATGCACAGCACACTGTGCGGGGTTCCAGGAACTATAGATGGTTTTGAATAAAACTATTATTTTCCATGTGAAACACCACCACCTTTAAAAAATAAAAATCTAAAGATTGATCTTCTCTCTCCTCTCCTCTCCTCTCCTCTCC
>CABHPH010131529.1:37199-54614 GCA_902168325.1 Peromyscus nudipes
CCTCTTCTTCTTCTCTCTCTCTCTCTCTCTCTCTCTCTCTCTCTCTCTCTCTCTCTCGACAGAGTTTCTCTATGTATTCCTGGCTGTCCCCGAACGCGCTGCAGACCACACTTGCCTAGAGCTTGGAGATCCCCCTGCCTCTCTGCTTCCTGAGTCCTGGGATTAAAGCCATACACTGCCATGACCAGCTTCTCTCTACCTCTCTCTCTCGTAGGTGATTTCTTTTTTAAAAGATTTTTGTGTATGTATGTGCCCGTTTGTGTGGGTGCCAAGAGGCCAGAAGGTGTCAGATCCCATGGAGCTGGATTTACAGGCAGTTGTGAGCCACCTAAGTGGGTGCTGGGAACTGAACTCAGTCCTCTGGAAAAGTGGTAAGTTCTTAGCTTCTCTCCAGACCTACAGATCAACTCCTAATTTCTGGATAGTTCTTGAGTTGCATCTCTAGATAATTATTTTGATATTTTGTGGGGTTTTTTTCTTTCCATCTCATTTTGGGCTTTTATTGCCTACTTCTGCACAGCTCTTGTTGATTTCCCAAGGCTGTTTAGTTTTAAAATTTTAGGCTGGAGAGATGGCTCAGCAGTTAAGAGTGCTAGCTGCTCTTACAGAGACCTGGTTTTGATTCCCAGTAATCACATGGCCACTAAAGATCATCTATAACTCCAGTTCCAGGGGATCTGACACCCTCTTCTGCCATCTGGGGGTACTACATACACATGGTACACATTTATAGATGCTGACAAAACACTCAAACACATACATCTCAAAAACTTTTTTAAATTGTAAGTGACTCATAAAATGGTGTATACATTATGTATGCATGTGTAGCAAGAGTCCTCCCAATATGATGTTCCCATACAAGTAATTTGGGTTGATTCTGTTCTATCCCATGTCCATTTCATGTTCTTCCTTCTTCCTTGTTGCATTCCCGACACCCAGAATTCTTTGTCCTTGGGTGAGCTTCGCCGGGGAGCATTTTCATCATGTCTCCCTGCAGTCCTCTCATGCCATCATATTTTATATTTGTGTAATTTTTACCCAAAGTTTTGCCTAGGGCCAGTGAGATGGCACAGTGGATAAAGGTGCTTGCCACCAAGCCTAACTACCTAGGTTTGAACTTGGAACCTCCTGTTAAAGGAGAGAACCGACTCCACGTTGTCCTCTGACCTCCTCACACAAACTGTGACAACACATGTGCTCACACACAAATAAGTGAAAACATTTCAGGTTTTCGTCAGTACTCATCTGCTCTGTGGTGACAGTCTCCACATTGTTGCTATTCTGTGCTACCTTTACTTCTTAACTTTCATTTTTCACATAGAATCTTGCTATGTAGCCCAGACTGACCTTGAACCCTCTGCCTCCTGCCTTTTCTTTCTGCCTGCTAGGGTTTACAGGCTATGTGGACTCTATGTATCTGCTGTGTTGTTCTGGAAC
The DNA here is from genome assembly GCA_902168325.1 of Peromyscus nudipes. Taxonomy (NCBI): domain Eukaryota; kingdom Metazoa; phylum Chordata; class Mammalia; order Rodentia; family Cricetidae; genus Peromyscus; species Peromyscus nudipes. The sequence goes on from CABHPH010131529.1 coordinate 38,637, forward strand.
AGTCTATGAAGGCCTGTGACAGGAGGTTCATGACTTTGTTCAGGCCTAGTGGAACTTTTTAGGCCCAGCATTTGTTTCCTTAGTTTTATAAGTGAAGTATCCCCAAATACAAAACACATGCATGTTTAAGGCACATAAATCAATAATAAAATTCCAATACCTCCCACCCAGCACAAGAGAGAGAATCATCTGTGGCTGGAGCTGGAGCTCAGTGGTTTAAGTGTGCTGAGCATGTGGGAGAGGCCTTAGGTTGAATCCCCACCACTGCGGAAAATAAACAACCTTGGTGGTGGACGTGGTGGCTCATGCCTATCTAATACTCAGGAGGCCGAGGCAGGAGGACTACCTTTTGAGGTTAGCCTGGGCTACATGTGAGGTCTAAGCTAGCCTAGACTATTGTGTAAGAGCCAGTCTCCAACCAACCAGACCACTTTCCTGCTACCCTGGAAGCCTGCTTCCCACCTCATCTCCACTCCAGAACGTGCCCTGGGCCTGGGTGTGCTCACCAGTCTTCTGAAACTTCTTTGTCACACGTACTCAAGCAGACGTGTGCATCCTTTAGATATTTTCATTTTCCGTTCACCCCCATTTCTCTCTCCTGTGTGTACGTATACACACACACACACACAGAGCTCACCCCTACTGCTCTAAGTCCCGTGATGTGGACCCATAACTCGTTCCTCCATTCTCTTAACCACTACCTGAATCCACCCTAAGTTCCTTCTCTTCAAATATAGCTGCTTGGGATTTGGGGGTTGTTTGTTTTGAGACAGGGTTTCTCTGTGTATCTCTGGCTATGTTAGAACTCACTTTGCACACCAGGCTGGCTTTGAACTCAGAGATCCACCTGTCTCTCCTCCTGAGTGCTGGGATTACAGTTGTGCACTGCAGTGCCTGGATGGTTTTTTTTTAAGCTTGTTTTCTGCTGTGTGAAAATTTTTCTCTAGCACAGAATGCTCTTTAGAATCATCCAGGAAAACCTGGCAAAGCACCAGGCCCACTCCAGAAGATTCTGATTTAACTGGTCTTCGTAAATAAAACTCAGGCATAGGAGGTTGTTTTTTATTTTGGGGAGCTGCCCAGTGATTCTAATGGACAGCTGGTGTTGAACTGTCCAAACTAATTCTGCTGCGTGCCCACCTGGCCACACCTCCACCCTTAGCAGGTAGGGTTTCTGCTTAGCCTTCCCCATCTCCATCCCCACGTACTGAGTGAAGCAGCATTGCTGTCTTCATCAGAGAACTATCAGCCAGGTGTTTCAGGCGATGGCAGGCTTCCCTGTAGACTCCTCAACCAGGAGTATCTGCAGCGCAGCCTGACTCACTCATTTCCCTTCACACTTTAGCTCCAAGCCCCTTTTAGCGCCTTAAGTCCCAGCTGCCACCAAAGCCCCAGGAGGATGTGGCTTGTCTCTGTACCCAGACCAAGTGAATGCCTTCAGAAAGAGGGGAGACTTGATGCCACACTACCAGATTCTAAGCCAAGGAGCTGGAGGAAACCTCAGCGGTTAAGAACTCAGCTGCTTTTGCAGAGGACCTGGGTTTGATTCCCAGCACCCACATAGTGGTTCGCAGCTATAACTCCAGTCCCAGGGGATCTGCTCTCCATGGGCACTGCACAAACCTGGTGCGCAGACATACACATAAAATGAAAAAGAAAAAAACAATTTTTAACCAAGTTTGGCATGATGGCACATTCTTGCAATGCCAGTATTAGGGAGGCTGAAGATCACTGTGAGTTCCAGGCTAGTTTGGGCTACACAGTGAGATTCAGGCTAGGGTAACCAGACCTTCTTTCAGACAGGGGGAAGAGAGGAGGAGGGGAGGGAGATGGAGGATAGCCTGGTCTACATGCAACCCAGTCTCACCCAATCTCAAAAAAAAAAAAAAAAAAATACAAGGGCTGCCAAGCCTGATGACCTGAGAACCAGCCCCTCTGACCCTCACATGTGCGCCATGGCATACATGCCCTCACACACATAAACACGAATCATTACAAAGGCTCCTAGCCCATACCTGCATTCATGTAAACTTAGGCTGAATTCAGTGAAAGCTGACCCTGTTTGTGGATTCTATAAGCTTACAAATGGCTAAAACTTCCCCTTAGGCAGACAAGACTCTGCTCCAAGACAGCTGTGCCCCATCACCCCTCCTCAATGTCCAGCTGTAGCTAGGCTGGGACTTTACATATGCTCTGGGCAAGGGCTTTCTCTACCATCCTAGGACCCTGAGTCAATTGCCTTCCTTCTGGGAGGATAGACTGACTGCCACCAGGGCCCCAATAATCATGCCAACCATGCCATTGTCCTTTGTACCAGCCAGTCGGAAATTAACAAGCAGGTCTGGGGGGCTTGTGGCGTTTACTAAACCCACAAGGAAGCTCTGGTCCAGGAGCTCCTCCTCAACCCAGAGTTCAAAATGTTTGTCTCTCACCTCGGCAACTGCAGAAGCCATCAACAGGTCTGTGGCGGAGCCAGCTGGTCAGAGCTAAAACTAAACCCATCTTCGAGCTGTTAGTTTTTGTTGCTATGTGACAAATCAGTCAGCCACATACCCACTTATTATCTCCATCAATTGCGCTGGCCTGAGAAAACTTCTTGGTTTTGGGACTGGGAATCAAAAACAAGGTCTTGTGCATAGGCAAGTGCTCTATCCACTGACCCCAGCCGGTACCTCAGGCACAGGCTGTGTTCTCATTTGAAACTCTTAAGTCCTCTTCGAGGACAGTGCTGGCAGAACCCAGCTCCTTAGAGCTGTGGGGCTCTAGTCCCCACTTTCTTGGTGGCTGTGCGTTGGGGCATGCGTATACCTCCAAAACTTCCCAACTAGGGGTTGGAGAGATGGCTCAGGAGTTCAATTCCCAGCACCCACATGGCAGCTCATAACTGCCTGTGACTCCAGTTCCAGGGCATCTGAAGCTCTCATGCCAATGTACATAAAAAATCAGAATCAAAATCCACACTTCACAGCTAACTTCTGCATGGGCAGCAAGACAGATGTTTTTCTTCTCTACTTCTTTTAAAGGATCAACAGAGTGGGCCAGACTCACTCAGGATAATCTCCCTTGTAATTAACTGTAAGTCTAGAAGGGACTGTGAGTCCATTTACAAATCCTTGCACTTCATCGGAATGTCTCCATTCAGACCCAGAAGAGAAACTCCAGTGTCGTTCAGGTCTTGCTGTAATTGGAGGGGAGGTAACACAAGGCAAGGGTCACTGAGGTCAATGGGAATTCTGCTTCTCACAGGGACTTTCCCTACATCCACAGCTAAACTTCAGCAGCAGGGACCAGCAGAAGCAAGCTAGGAGCATCAAGTTTCAAGGACAGGTAACAGTGGACACTTTTATTTAAAACAGAAAAGATCAGGCACGATGGGTTACAGGCATGTGGGCAGGCAGCAAGGAGAATGAAGGGATCCCCTGTTCTGACACTTCCTGCTGCTGGCCCAGCCTGCCCTGCCCTGCCCTGCTTCTCTCCCACCTTCTCAACCTGGATTCTCCTACAGGAGATGGAGACAGGTCCTAATCTGTAAGGGCAGCTCTGGCCCACTCTCGGCTTCTTCCAAAATGAGTTTCATAGTCCAAGTTGAATGTGGAGACTGGAACAGACCACACACACACACACACACACACACACACACACACACACACACACACATACAAGGGACACATAGAAACATGGAAGTTTAATACCTATTGTTTAACAGAGATGACAACAGGACACAGACTCGACACTACAGCAATGGGGTGAGGTGGAAGGGCAGAGGGACAAGATGGATCACAGCAACTGGAGGAGCGACTTCTTTGGTGCCCCTGAGGCCCTCTGACAGCTGACCCATGGCTCCAAGAATTACACACTGAGGAAGTCAGTACGGCAGCATCACTGAGTGGAGCCTGGAGCTTATACAGCATAAATAGTCAAGAGTCTAGACTCAAGGGTGGAGAGGGTCAGCACTGTCACATCAGGAGTGGAGCTCCTTAGGGTATACCCTTCTCCTAACCCTGTAAGAGGCAGGTTCTCTCACACCTTGGTCTGTCAAGACACAGCAGCACCACACACCACCGCACCTCAGCAGCTCCACTCTGCTACAAGCCTCTCCCTGCGAATGTTTTCAGAGTGATTGAATCCAGAGGTGGGAGGAGGCCGTGGCGGGGGCTGAGGGGCAGGAGGCGGCTGGAGGAGGAGGTGTGTGTGCCTGAGGTTCCTCCTAGGCATCCTGGAGATTGCTGTTGCTCAGGAGCACCTGTTCTCCAGGCTTGAAGGCTGGCATCCCAAGGTAGGGGCAGTTGGCGCAGCGGAAAGCGTCCCCCAGGTAGCACTGAGGAGAGAACGGAGTCAACAGAGGCTGAGGGCAAAGGAAGGATGACATCTTAGTATGCCCACAGGTCTCCTGTGTTATGAAAGCCAGTCAGTAAGAGTGCCAGCCAGGCGAGGTGACACACACCAGTAATCGCTGTGCTTCGGAGGCTGAGGCAAGTTTATGGCCTGCCCAAGTTTAAGCCCTGTCTGAAGGAAGCCAGAGGGCTGGTATCTCGGGCAGCCTCTACTACAGGATCACATCAAGGTCAGCCAAATGGCTGAGTAAACCACATCCCACACCAAGGAAGAGACAAAAGGGCTAGAAAAATAAAAAAAAAAAAAAAAAAAAAGATAGCCACCCCTTAGCATGGGCATGCTCAGGACAACCTCTTCTCATCATAGCTATATACATGGCCTTTCACACCAGCCTACTATGAGAAAACTTGACGACAAATCCCTTAAGTTCAGCTAGTCTATGTCCCGATGTACTGGGTGCAAGTACGTACATTTCCGCAGGCTGACTTGGGCTGAGAGCCCCGCTCCTTTGACTTCTCTCTTTCCAGTTCTTCTGCAAGGCCACAGGTGCTAGGGAGAAACCAACGGCTGATGAATGAGACTTGCCACTACCCAGAAACTTCCAATCGCTAACAGTGCTAATATACTTTTGAAGATTTTTCTCTCTTTACCAAGAGTCAAGTTAATGCTACAGATCAGCAGGCTGGGGTAGGCTGCTGGGGAAGAAGCAGAGTTGCCACAATTTCCAAATTCAAGAACAGAAGGTGCTGAGATGCAGCTCAGTGGCAGAGCACTTGTCTAGCATGTGCGGGACCCTGAGCTTAATCCCCAACACCACAAACATACAAAAATAAAAATAATCAACAGAAAAATCTGGGTTTTTACTTGAAACCCTCTCATTTGTAAATGTTGGGAAATTGGAATACCTAAAGACTGATGAGGGCTGCGTGGGGCAGTCAGGACTGAAATCCCAGCACCGGGGAGGTAAACAGAGAACAGCTCCAAGTTCAAGGTCAGCCTTAACTATATTGTGAGACTCTCAAAAAACAAACAAAAATAAATATAATAAAAACAACCAGTGGATTAATAAACAAGTCAAGCCTGCACGACATTCACACAAACACCAACGCTAGGCTTCCCTGTTAGGACAGAATGACACAGGTAACCTAAAATTTCACCTCTCTCAAACCCCCACCAGAACTACAGAAACAACAACACACTGTTGCAAACTGTAGGGAAACAGAAGATTCAACTTAACAGATAAACTATCACTCCTGCCAGACCCTGAAACCTTACAGTGCCAAAGGGCTGGTAGCAGACATGGAAAGACTTCCCTTAAACAGTCCAGCCAATCTGAGTATAAGACACAGGGCTCTGGGATTTGGCGCCTCCCCATCCCCAACATCTACCTAGATTCTCTTCAATAAAAGTGACCAAATCAATCCACCTGGATGCTTAATTAACATGATCAGCTTGTTTTCGTTGATTTTAAGAAGTTTTTGAGACACAGTCTTACCATATAATCCAAGCTAGCTTTGAATCTACAACCCTGCCTCAGTCTCCTGCATGCTGGGATTCTAAGTATGCACCACCACACCTGACTCTGTCCTCCACTTTTAAATTATGAAGACTATGACCACCAAGTATCCTAAGAATCCTCTAACCAGGGAGTCAGAGGCCAACTAAAAGAAAAAGGCAGCTTGGAAGAGCTGAAGAGATGGATTAGCAGTTAACAGTGCATACTGCTCTTGCAGAGGACTCAGGTTTGGTTACCTTCATGGGTACCAGTGTACACACAAAATTAAAAAATAAAAAAAAAAACCAGCCCAGCGGTGGTGGTGCATGCCTTTCATCCCAGCACTCAGGAGGCAGAGGCAAGTAAATCTCTGAGTTCAAGGCCAGTCTGGTTTATACAGTGAGTTCCAGGCCAGTCAGGGATATAGAGTAACCCTGTCTCCAAAAGCCAGGAAAGGGTAATGGTTTCTTTATATCTAAATGAAAAAGGATGCTCAACATATTGGTGGGGGCATAATAGCAAAGAGAAAACTATAAACTAAAATCATGATAGGAGTAATAAAATAATAACAAAGGTTTTAGAAGATTGATAATCCTGGGGCTGGAGAGATGCCTCAGAGGTTAAGAGCACTGGCTACTCTTCCAGAGGTCCTGAGTTCAATTCCCAGCAACCATGTGGTAGCTCACAGCCATCTGTAATTAGATATGGTGCCCTCTTCTGGTCTGCAGGTATACGTGCAGGCAGAAAAGTGTTTTTTTTGTTTGTTTGTTTGTTTTTTTAAAAAAAAAAAAGATTAATAATCTCCCAGAAAGGGACAAAAGAAAAATACTGGAAAATGTAAAAGAGGGAAAAAAATCATAGGACCAGGCAGATTCAGTTGAGCACACCTTTAAAGTCAACACTCAGGAGGCAGAGACAGGCACATCTCTGTGAATTCAAGGCCACCCGCTCTACAAAGCAAGTTCAGGCCCAGCCAAGGCTTCACAGTGAGACCCTGTCTCAAAAACAAACAAACAAAAAGAACTAAAGAGGACAACATCTAAGTCCCACGTTACCTAGACAAAAACTCCTAAACGAAATAAACACTACTCCCAGGACCACAGGCTTGGCTTTTAAGACTGCAGAGATGCACAGAAGAACAGACCCTACTCAAGGCAAACTATCACAAAATGATACCAAGGAACCAGGGCCCCAAGGATTTCTTTCCAAAATGGAGAAAGTGGTCTTCCGGATCAAGGCTTTATGGAAGGGTTAAAGACAGCTGGCTTCAGCCTTATTATCAGGGTCATCAGAAGACAGAAAACAGCACAACTGTCTCTGAGTGCTTAAACCATGCGGAAAAATGACTTCTGACTCGGAACTGTGAATGCTATGATACTTTCTGTTCTTTTTTCTTCAGTTGTTTTGAGGCAGGGTCTCATGTGGAGCCCTTGCTGGCCTGGAACTCTCTATGTAGACCAGGCTAGCCTCAAAGTTGCTTCTGCCTCCTGAGTGCTGGATGCTCAGCCAGGATGCTTCCGTTTCTTACTCCAGATGATGGTGTGTGGGTCTTTGCTATTCTTTAAGGTTTACCTGTTTGGTTTACTCCTCTATACACCTCATATCTCACAGGAAAACCCACTCAAGAGAACAAGGAACAGAGATGACCACTGGAAAAGAACCTGCAGCCCAGACCCGCTCCCCCAGCACTCACCAGTTCTTACAGGCCTTCCTCTTTTTCCCTTCCCCACATGACGGAGCCTTCAGGGAGGCTGGATCGGGCTTCTTCAAATCTTCTGGATCTAGCAGTTCGTCTGAGTCGATGAGATCCTGGAGAGTGATCAAAGCAATCAGAACACAGCCACCGTCTCTCTGACGAAAAGCTGAGGTAATCGCAGGCTATGAGAGCGCGCACACACACACACACAGAGAGCAAAGTTGGCTGGTACTATATAGAGAATGTGTGTGTGTGTGTGTGTGTTCATGGTGAGAGGGGAACAGGTGAAATGAAGAGAAGTGCTGTACTTACTTCAATTATGAATAATCACAGGAATAAAGTCAAAATAAAACATTTCCCACAAAATTCCAGAGGAATAAAAGCAAATAATTATACATACATTTGTGTAACTTTTTTGTAAATGTGAAGACAGTTATATTTATAAATTCTGAGAGCATGAACCATGGCCTATTTGGCTCATCACTCTTATCTTAACAGTAAAGGTGTTGAAACAACTTCCCATCTTTATTTTTATTTTTCTTCAAGACAAGGTTTTTCTGTGTAGCCCTGGCTGTCCTAGAACTTGCTCTAAAGACCAGGCTGGCCTTGAACTCAAGAGATTCATCTGCCACTGCCTCCCGAGTGCTGGGATTAAAGGTGTTTGACACCATGGCCCAGCTTAATTTTCTTATAGATGGGCAGATCAAAGGTGCAAACACTAAGTTTAAGACAGTGAGCATTCAATGAATTTCATTAAATTTCATTCAGTGAGCATTCAATTGCCTAGACAGAGGCCAAGAAAGTATCTCAGCTGCCAAATTCTTTCCTGGTTTATGTCTACAAGAATCTTCACTATTTCATGTAAAGAGAAGACAAAAAAATCTGTAGGGGAAAAGACATTAAAAAATAAATTTAAAATGCTACTAATATGGAATGTCCTAATAAAAGACACGAAAGTCAGACACTGCTACATCCTGGGCCTTCAACACATTCACACCTACAGATCTAAAAGGCCACTCTCGGGGCTGGAGACACGGCTCAGTGATTAAAAGTACTTGCTGCTCTTGCAGAGGATGTGGGTTTGGTTTCTAGTACCTAACTTGACTCCCGTTACAGGGAATCCAACACCCTCTTCTGGGCTCCGAGGGCACCAGGCATGCAGATAGTGCACAGACAGACAGACAGACACATACAGACTCATACACATGAAATCAAAACAAAACAAAAATTGAAGGCCACTTTTCACTACAGCTGTTCACACTGACCCAAGGCCTGAAAGGGAGCAGTCAGGTGACCGCAGGGCCAACTCACCACGCTGTCATCCTCCATGTCATTGGCTGAGAGGGTCCAGAGTTTGGCAGCAGCAGGATCCACAACAGGCTTCACTGCACCCAACAATAAAGAGAGAACTCTCTAACCAGTCGGAAGCAAACTACAAGCAAGCCCACACAGCTCCACTAGGAACCAAAGGCACAGCTTCACACAGGAAAGGCAGCCTGCATTCCTCACGTTTGCCTTGAGCTAGGCACTCCTCCAGCGCGCCCATCATCCCACATAACCCTAAGTACCTTAGGAGGTGCCTGCCACCCTAGCTTTACAGCTGTAGGTTTACGAGGTTACAACCTCCACTCTATGCTGCCTTTTCCGTGCTACCTGAGTTTACACACTCCCTCTGCCTGCTGGAGCTATAATGAGAATCAAATGAGAGAAGTATCAACAACTCCAAAAACAGCAAAGATTTAGCCTCACTTAAGCCTGTTATATAAAAAACAGACTCTAGTGCTGCTGGTGGCCAGGTCACAGTCAATGACAGAACATTTTCCATCTAGGTCAGGACACCAGAAAGAATCTATGAGCCTTAGGGCTGGGGATTTAGAGGGGCAAATCCTCAGTAAGGCCTTTTGGGTAACACACCACCAGGGGTCATCATTGCCACAGCTGGATATTCAGAACATCCACATGGTCAACTGCTGACCTAAGTTGTCCCAACCCTCCAGGAAGCATGAAATCAAAGGTCCAAACACTTCCTGAGGCCATGTTTGAGAACATGGGCCTCTAGTTCCTGCCACTAAAGGAGCCAGAGAAGTGAGGACCAGAAATTGGGGTGGAAGTACTTCATAAAGATCAAGGCTGGCTGGGGCGCAGTGGCGCTCACCTTTAATCCCAGCACTCAGGCGGCAGAGGCAGGCGGATCTCTGGGTTTAAGGCCAGCCTGGTCTACAGAGTTACTTCCAGGACAGCCAGGGCTACACAGAGAAACCCTGTCTCAAAAAAGTAGAAAGAAAGAAAAAAGATTGAGGCTAGACAGCAAAAGAATGCAGTATGGCCGGGCGTTGGTGGCGCACGCCTTTAATCCCAGCACTCGGGAGGCAGAGCCAGGCGGATCTCTGCGAGTTCAAGGCCAGCCTGGGCTACCAAGTGAGCTCCAGGAAAGGCGCAAAGCTACACAGAAAAACCATGTCTCGAAAAACCAAAAAAAAAAAAAAAAAAAAAAAAAAAAAATGCAGTATGGATATGCCAACAAACACCTGTTAAATCTATGCCTTCTTCAGAGCCAAGAAACAGCTGAGACAAGAGAAAAGAGCAGTAGGAAGGATGAGGATGAGCAATGTGTGCATGCACACAAACATGCACACAATTGTCTGAGCAGAAGAAACGCGGGTTTTGGGGTGGTGGTGGCGCACGCCTTTAATCCCAGTACTTGGGAGGCAGAGGCAGGTGGATCTCTGTAAGTTCAAGGCCACCTGGTCTACAGAGTGAGAGCCAGGACAGTCAGGACTGTTTCACAGAGAAACCCTGTCTCAAAATAAATAAATAAATAAATAAAATTAAAAAAAATAAAAGAAACACGAGTTTTGTTTTTAAGCATTTCAACAGGACACATCCTGGAGGATGTTCCATCAAAATCAAACCAACAAAGCTGTGATTACAGCTCTGACAGGAACATTAAAATAGTATCTACAGGGGATGGTAGGAGCAAGGTACAATGATGTATATGAAAATGCCATGACAAAAAACCATTTGGTGAGTATGAAAATGTTAACTTAAAAAGGTATGCTAAAAATGGCTGTTGCACACATCTAAAAAAATTAAACAATAATTACATTTTTAAAATTCTGAAATATATAAAACATTCACAAATCAAACTAGCAAGCAATCTTTAGAAATAAGTTTGTGACTTTAGAGGCATAGAAAAAAGCCCAACAGCCTGGCAGTGGTGACGCACGCCTTTAATCCCTGCACTTGGGAGGCAGAGGCAGGCAGATCTCTGTGAGTTCGAGGCCAGCCTGTTCTACAAAATGAGTTCCAGGACAGCCAAGGCTACAGAGAGAAACCCTATCTCAAAAAACAATACAAAACAAAAAAGAAAAAAGAGAAGAAAAAGAAAAAAGCCCTGGAAACTGAACAAGAGACCCTGTGCACCATTATCACCATTGTGATGTCTCCTAAAGATAAACCCATCCTTTCAGGGCCTGAAGAGACTTCATCAACTGAACAAGTGACTCAGGCCTCCAATGAGGTGGCCTCAGTGCACTAGGAAATTGTCAGGTTTGGATACTAATATGTCTAAGATAAAAGCACGGTAAGCATTCTGCAATTTGCAAATGACAGATTAAAGAAAGGATAATCTAAGACTATTTAGATCATGGTTCAGTTGCTAACATGCTCCTCAGGCCCACTCACATAGAATGTCCCCAGGCTAGTCTTACCTGAAGACTTCTTGGAAATGAAAAGCTTAAGCTGGCTGGAAGAGCCCACTTCAAAGTTTGGCTTCTTGCCAGTGATATGAACTGAGAGCAGGCTGTCACTGTGGTAGCCCAGGTGTTCCTTGACAGACTGCACCTCCTCCGAGCTTAAGGATTCCCGCTGCAACTGCAATTGAAGATATCCAACGTTATCAATGCACCCTTCGCCATTCACTGTTTCACCAAGCCAGCCTTGTGGCCAGCCTGGACAACATCCAACAGTGAGTCGGTCTCAAAAAAGAATTTAAGGCCCTGAATCACATTTTAAAAAAATTCAAAAATACAACACTAACAGTTATTATGGAATAACACCTCTCCAAAACCAAGGAAATGCTAATATTTTTACATTTAGTTTCTAGAGAAGACTATGGGACTATAAAATGCCTCTGCTTAATTTGAACATCTCTACTCAACTGTCATAAATGCTCAGCTCTCATCTAGACTTCCACCAAAAGGTCTAAAGCGACAGTATTCCATCTAGGCCTAGACTTGTATACACCGAGATGGGCAGAAGCAGCAAGCAACCTGTTCCCTGCAGCACAGCCACCACCTTAAAGAGTTCCAGGAAGACCAGTACCAGCCACGAGTCTTCAGAAGGGAGCTGCTCCCCAGGGTTTCTTCTTCAAGGCATCTCGTATTTAACTCTCAGGCAGTAAGTTTCAAATGACCTTCTAATTCTGTAGAGCACCTCTAACCTCACTTGCCCTCAGCTATACTAGGGACAAACTCTCTGGTCTGATTCACCCAAGGTTTACATACCTAACAGGGAAGGCTATCTCTCCACACCTACCTCTTTTACTTCCACCAGGCCAGAAAGAGTCAGGGCCGAGCACAGCTTAGAGGCCGTCTTCATTTTGTCATTGTTAACTGTCAAGAAAAACCCCCATTAGTGGCTTCATATGTCAAAGCTGGAGAGAACTCTAAAGCTCTATCCTCTGTGAGCCAGCAAGCTCTCAAACATAAAAACCTACTTTGTGTAATGTGCATATAGTTCAGTGATAGCAGTTTAACTTGAAAAATCTTTTGGTTGTTCTAAGTGTTCTCTCTTAGGCTAGGACAGGTCATAATTCCACTATTATCATTCTGCTTCTCAGAAATCCAGAGAAAGTTGGATAATTCATAAAGTTATAAACTGTGAAGTACACAGAAACCCAAGTTTGTCTCTGTAAAGCTCTATCAGACACCATTTAGTGACCCAAGGTCTCAATTTCCAGCAGTAAGGGGCTGGAGAGATGCTCAGTGGTTCCAAGCGCGGACCACTCTTGCAGAGAATGGGAATGTGGTTTCCAGCACCCACACTGGGAGGCTCACAAGCACCTTAACTCTAGCTCCAGAGTTCCAACACCTCTGGCCTGCTGCATTCATGTTCATATGCAGACAGACAGAAGGACTGACAAGAGTTCAAGGCTAACCTGGACTACATAGTGAATTCCAGGCCAGCTTAGCTACAGAGTAATATCTTAGGGTAGGGGTGGGGGGAAGCCAGTCAGCAATATAAAATATAATAAACTCTGATTTAGGTTTAAATGAACTATATAAAATAATGTGGTGTGTGTTGAGTGTATGTGTACATGTGGAGGTCAGAGGTCAATCTTAGACGTTTTTTCAGGAGCCAGCCACCATTTTTGTGAGACAGGGTCTCCGAGGGCCTGGAACCCCTAAGTAGGCTAGACTGGCTGAGCAGGGAGCCTGAGGGATCCAGCTGTTTCCACCACTGCAGAGCTTTTAATATGGGTTCTAGAGGTTGAATTTAGGCCCTCATGCTTGCACCTCAAGCACATCACCAACTGAGCCGTCTTCTTGGCCTCAATAATGTGAATTTCAATGCACTTACTTTTAGTTTTTGTACTATGTATTTAACAACTGAAATTTCTGAAAATTTAAATTGCAATTTAAAAAACAGATTAGAGGGGCTGGTCAAGATGTCTCAGTGGGTAAAAGTGACTGCTGCATCATCTTGAGGACTTGAGCTCCATCTCGGAACTCATTTGGTTTCCAGCACCCACAATGGGAGGCTCACAATCACCTTAACTCTAGCTTCAGGGAGACCCAACACCTCTGGCCTCCTGCACTCATGTTTATATACCCATGTGCAGGCAGGCAGAGAGACAGTCAGACAGACAGACATGTGTGCACGCACACAAACTCATTCTCTCTTAAAAATAATAAAAAAAGTTTTCCAGCAAGAAAGCTGGTGTCTGCAATAGACATCACAAGGTCACAGCTCTAGATATACAATTCTTGTTTTATTCATTCCAAAATATTTTCATTTCTATTACTCACATATTTTTTTTTCTCTCTCTCTGTTTTTTTGTTTGTTTGTTTTTCAAGACAGAGTTTCTCTGTGTAACCCTGGCTGTCCTGGAACTTACTCTATAGACCAGGCTACCCTTGAACTCACAGTCCATCAGCCTCTACCTCTAAAGTGCTGGGATTAAAGGCCTGCGCTTGCACCACCACCACCACTACGCTTCACATATTACTCTTTAGCCCCATAATTCCATAATTTCTTTTCAACTCTATTCTGGAATAAGCACAGATTCACAGGAAGTTGCTAAGTGCTCCTCTTTCCTGCTACAATGTTCTCTGTGTTAGAGACATGACAAAGATGAGCCTTTCATCTGGTGACAGAATTCAGCCATTCACCATTAGGGACAATTTTCTTCTATTAATGACCTGACAGTCACCAAAGATCACATTTTTTTAATATCTGTTGCTCAGATTCTAACATCTATCCCTGAAACGGAACCACTACAGGAACACTGATCTCCAAGTGGTACCTCTGGCTCAGGGAGACAGCATGCACATGCAAAAGACTCGGTTGTGTTAACCGTTCATCTTCTGAATACAGATGTCCTTACCTACAGCTGTCTCCACTGGTTCTTTCAGAAATAGACATCCCCCTGGCCGAAGGATTCGGGCCATCTCAGCCAGAACCTCAGCGCTGTGCAGAGAGATGCTTCCTGGGACTATACCGGACAGAATAACGTCGAAGCTGGATTCTTTATGGGCAGCTGAAAAGAACAATCAACAGTTGCCTACCCACAATCAACAGTTGCCTACCCGGGGAGCAATCTCCCAACCCTCCCAGACCTCCCAGAGGATACAGCTATCATCCCAGGAGAAAGAACTACATAGCAAATATGAAGCCCCTGATATTAGCAAAAGGGTGTTAAGACTCTGTTCTGCTCCGTATTTTACTAAACCCTAGTAAGATCAGGGAAAGAAGTAAAAAAGGAGCTTTTTAGAACAAGAAACAGCCACCAAAGAAAAGAACATGCAGAAATTACCAACAACATGCCCAAGTGCGTGGAAAAAAATGGGTTGACCTCAAACAAAATTCAAGTATCAGGAACTACAAACAGCACCTCACCCATGAAAACTCTTCTTGCCCCGAGAAGAAAAGAGTAGGTAGGCACTTACACTGCAACAGCTGGCTGATGTTTTCTGTGAACACTTGGCCCTCGCTGCCAGTCAACCCTTGAAGACGATCTACCAGTTTTTTCAGAGCCTCCTCAGGAGATGACTTGTCCCAGAACACGGCCACAAGGTGGCCGGGGGAGATCCCAAACTCGGCCATTCCTGCAGCGCCGCCGTACCTAAAAGTCACTGGCAAAAGAAATCAAGACAACAGTGGAGTTTATCCGTGGGTTATCATCAAGTATGAGTCCAATGACTTCCCCCTAAGGATGCATTACAGCTTGGTGTAAGCCCTAAGAGTCTGACTAAGGAACCTACAGCCCCAAGGCTTCATAATCCCAGCATTCCCTGACATGACAGGTAGACAAGACGGAGATGGCAAAGTCAAGTCAAGGGGATCAGAATCAAGTAAAGAGGCTGGAGTTAGGGCTGACTACAAATCAATCAGGGCATTCATCAGGCTGAAGGGACTCACAGAGGAAGACAAGAAATTGGCAGCTTTCCTAACCATAGTTATAGCTTTAAAAAAAAAGATTTAAAATTTGCAAATCAAACACTTCCTCCTTTCCATTCCTTATAAAAATTCAGTTGCACTGAACCTGCAGCGACCAGCACTGTCTTCAGCATTTAACGTCAGCCAGCCTCTGTGAAGCACCGTATACATACATAATCTCAACTGACCCTCAGACTGGCCCGGGATTAGGGAATTCCCAACGTACAGCAAAGATCTGGGTCAGCCAACGCTGCACACAACCAGTATTACGTGAGTAAAACAAATGCTGGGGCTAGAATCCAAACCTGTGTAACCATGAAAACTTCCCACCCCCGGTTAGTTTTCTCTTCCACTTGATATGCAGGTCTGTATACTGTGAAGGAGGCCAAGGGATACCTCTGTTCGGCTCCTCCTTCCTTAAACATTAATGCTACCAAGCTTCTAGCTTCAAGAAGGAGAAACAAAGAAGCAGTGTTAGGAGGCTCATGCTGAACACTCTGACTTCTGCAGAGATGGCCAACTCTTTGAGAATGACACCACCACACTTTCAGGATGAATTTAAGTCACAGGCATTACACTTTCCTTCTATAAAAACATTCACTTCAGGGGCCAGCAGATGGATCAGCCGGTAAGGACACTTATTGCCAAGCTTGATGAACTGAGTTCAGTCTCGATGTACCCCCAAGGAGAGACAAGTGACTTTTACAGGTTGTCCTGTGACCTCCAAATGTGCAGGTGTGGCACAGATGGGCGCGCACACACACACACACACACACACACACACACACACACA
>CABHPH010131531.1:0-11773 GCA_902168325.1 Peromyscus nudipes
TATGTGACCTGAGAAGGACACAGGGGTGCCTTGGTTTTGTGCAATCCTGTTAAGACTGTGGCTCCTTCTGTGAAGGTAGTTGGTCATTTCTCCCCTCCCCTCCCCTTGGGAAGGAGGCATGAGTGTACCCCTGGGAGCAGAAATAGTAGAAAAGTAGCTTTTGTCAATATGGAATATTTAATATCAGTCTAAGAACGGTAATCTAGAAAAATACATTACACTAGAAAAAGTTAAAATACACAGTCATCATACTTGTTTACATGCCTCAAAATATAAGTTAATCTAAGTATATTTCCCTAACCTTGTTCATTTGAGATAAGGTCTTTCTTATGCAGGCAGGTGTGGAATTTGGGAGTCAGCCTCCTAAGTGTTGTGACTACATGGATGCAACACCAATGCCCACCTCCACACACACAAATTAGTCAGTATGGTCAAAAGCCAAGTAAACCAAGCTTAAATGGCCCAGATAAGAATTAGTTTGTCAGCCTGGCGGTGGTGGCACACGCCTTTAATCCGAGCACTCGGGAGGCTGAGGCAGGCGGATCTCTGTGAGTTTGAGGCCAGCCTGAGCTACAAAGTGAGTTCCAGGAAAAGCTCCAAAGCTACACAAGGGAAACCCTGTCTTGAAAAACCAAAAAAAGAATTAGTTTCTCAGGACTAGAATCAAAACCCTTAAGTTTGGCTAGGCACATGCCTTTAATTCCAGTATTTGGGAGGAGCCAGAGGCAGGCAGATCTTTGTATGTTCCCGGCCAGCCAGGGAGTCATAGTGGGACCCTGACTCAAAATAACAAAATGAACACTCAATATCCTTAATCTGATCCATTATTTCTACATAGGCTCTTTTCAATATTTTCTAAAATTATCACTGTGAAACAGAATGTACATTTCACCATTATCTCTTTAGGACTATTGGCTTTGACTTTTTAACTCAGATGAAATTATTTCCTGTAACATTCACTTTTAGGGCATTTAAAGCTGGGCCATGTACTTTTTAACATTAGGTAGAACCGTAACTAAACACACACGCATTTCCTCAGATGACGGGATAATGGAAAGAGACAGTGCTCACTTCCTTCTGAACATCTGTTTAGTAGTTATGTAATGTTTCCAACACTGCTGTGGATTAGTGCTACTGCATATAACTAAGTCCTACTGGAAATCAACAGCTGCACATTAAAGACATTTACTGCTGATCTCATAAAAACTGCATCAAACAAATCTTGTTTACACTTATATATGTATGTGTTCGTGTGTGTGGGGCAGATGCATGTGCCATAGCATGCATGTGGAGGTCAGAGAGCAACTTGCAGAGGGTGGCTCTCTTTGCCACCATGTGTGATACAGGGATCAAGCTCAAGTCATTTGGTCTGGCAGCAAGTGCTTTTACTCATTGAGCCATTTCGCTGGCCCCAACAAAACTGTATCTGGTATTAGTTATTAAAAAAAAATTTTGTGCTAAGCCAAAAGAAAAAAGGACCGTGGCTTTAAGTTTAAGAAGCCCACACAACAATATGATGAGAAATGGCTAGATGGCTCAGCAGGTAAAGGTGTTACTGCCAAGGTGATGACTTGAGTTCAATCTTCAGGACACACAGGTGGAAGGGAAAAACCAAGTCCTGCAAGCTGTCCTCTGAGTTCCACATGCATACTGGGGGACATGACAAATGTTTAAAACAGAGAAACAAAGAAATAAGAGAAACCTACAAATCTTTAAATATATATACCCACCAACTCCACAGGAAGAAAGAATGAGAAAATATGTTAATACAATCCTTACTGAAATCGATGAGAAATCTGCCGTAGCCCTTACGTTGGTATTGGGGAAGAATCATTATACAAGAGACATTGTATTTCTGTTGGCAATGCTTTTCCTGGTGGAGAAAACAGAAGCCAAGTTTTAGAACAATAGATGCGAAAAGCTGAATAGTAGTGCTAATCATTAATAAACAAACACTACCAGCCAAAACCAGTCACGGTCCTTAGGGAATAGCAATGCACATCAAGAAAATGCCTCTGGGAGAAGGCAGGGCAATGTTCATCACTACCACAGATGCAAAGCAACCATCTCAGGAAGGTAGTAACATAAAACACAATGATGCCATCCAATACTACCAGCCACTAAAAACCAAAGTACTCATGCCCAAGGTCAGCAAAGGAACCTGAGCTCCCAGGAATTGGCAGCACCTTGTCGGCAGCTCCACCCCAGTGATATATTCCAGGCAGCTCCTGCACTGCTAGAAAGGCCAGGCTACCATGGATTGTATACTTAACTGTATGTAAAAATATTCCTAAATGTGGGGCACAAATACAGTTTCATAAAATAGCTGATATATTTCCAATCTTATTTAACTAAGAAGGTACCCCAAAGACCTCTTATAAACTACGATATTCCAGTAATCTGTTTTGTACACTTAAAACAGAAACTTGCTTCTGAATACATCTGTCATACAGTTTGACTAGAAACTGTATTTCCATGTCTAAAAATCCACTTAGAGTATTTCTGTTTAATGAGCTTCAAGAGGTAATGATGGTGTTTACTTCACAAGCTCTGTCTCTTAGCATCATGGGATTACAGCTCAGGTTAGAGATTTTCCTCTTGAGTATACCAGTAGTTCTTTTTTCCTAGGAGAATAGTCTGCTGAATGTTACCAGGCATCTTCTAGCAGTTGATAAGTTTCTCAATGCTCCTTCTATTTCCTTTCTGAAAAAGCTAAAAGGTACCCCAAGATTTTATATTCTGTTATCCCTTCCTGAGAATCAGCAGAGATCGTCCCAAATTCCTAGGTGAATTCAACCTTTTTAAAATGACATACTTACTTTAGAAAAGTAGCCAACAAGGTGGCAGCCCTTGACATCATTCTGTGTTAGAACGTAGAAAAGAAATGGCTCCACGTCATAATAGAGTGTTTTGTGGTCAAGAAACAACTTTGCCAAGAGACACAGATTTTGACAATAAATGGTACTCACATTCCCATCAACCTAAAGGAAAAAAACAAACAAAACAAAAAAGTGGTCAGGAAAATGTCCTTTGGTTTTAGAATTACACACATCAGCAACACTCATCACTCGGTACCCTTGGTCTAGCCTAAGTGATCCGAATACATGGCCTAAGTGCTACCCTCTGAAATGGCAGTATGACAATATTTGCTATTCAAAGATGACCAAACACATAAGATCTTAAACCTCAACAAAACATGAATAGGTAAGGAGGTGAGAACCTAGATTTGAAATGGCATTTTTGCTTTTCTAAAAAAATTAACTTCAGGGATACTTCAGATGGCAAGCTTCAATTTCAAAAGTATTTAACAATCTAAATGTAATCTCTTCTAAAATGTACTTACTGGGTAAAATATATGAGACTGAGATCTCGGCAGCAGCCTGATACAGTACTGTCTGCCTACCATGATCTGGCACAGCCCCACATAGAATTACAGAGGGAGTGCTAATTACTGCCACTCAGAAGTGCCAGGCAGTGTGTCTTAGGTGAGCACCTGGCAAAGGAGCCTCGAGGGGGCTGAGATCAGCACACACTCTGTCCATCCCAATATCCCTGCGCTTGTCTATGAAAATGCTGATGGACCCCCATACTAGCATCTCAAGACAGTGCCACACTAACTGCACTCTAGGTGAGCTACCTTCCTATGACTTTCTACAGAACACACACCTATTATATGGCAAGGTCAAGAAGCAATTTGCTGCTGAGTACTCTCAAGCAATACTGTATAGTACACATGACACTTCTGATGCCCAGGTGACATGCTCCCCTCTACTGATGAACTAAATGGGTCATCAAGTGAGAGAGACGGAGGAGATGCAGAGCATCTGAAAATCTATCACTACATTAATTAAAGGACCCAACATACAAGTACTCAATACTTAGCTCTCAACCATACAACTGTGGACCAAGACTTAAAGACCACTGTTAATGATAACACAGAATCACAGACACAGTGTAACTCATACCATCATTCTATCAACCTACTACGATTTACTAATGCTACTAAACACACTTCCAGAAGATGGTCTTTTTGAATAACTGAAACACTTTGGTAACTGTTTTTTTTTTGTTTTGCTTTTTTCCCCCCCGAGACTGTAGCTCAGGTTGGCCTGGAACTCACTGTGTAGCCCAGGCTGGCCTCAAATTCATGGCAACCCTCCTGCCTCAGCCTTCTGAGATTATAGGCGTAAGTCAATATTCCTGGTTTACAAATCCTTTCTAAATGCTCTATTTCACAGATCTATTTTTATCACATCCGTAGCACAATGTAAAATTGGCTGGCATTTTGTCAAATGGAATCTTAAAAATTTTAATTAGCAGTATTGTTCCCTTTTAGTGATACATAACATAGTAAGCTACATTATGCCTGACGTTTTTTGAGTCAATGAAATGAGAGTAATTTATTGTAAGGTCAAGCTTGTGGACTTGGTGCCATCTGAACTAGCCTAGTTCTGCTTCTCACATTCATGAATTGTCTGACTTTGGAGTGAATGAACAACAGGTCACAGAGAGCACTGGTTTTGAAATGGTCAGGAAGACAGGTACTAGACAGCTACCTTACCTCAAAGACAGAAATATTATTCTTTCGGTAAATCTCATTGGCAGGAGGATGGAACCAACCACATTTCTTCATGTGCTGCTGTAGAATAGTTCTACTTTTCATATATTTTAGACAGAACTCACAAAGATACAATTTAGGCAGCCTGCAAATGATAATTAAAATAGGGCTTTATATTGTATAGATCTTCAAATCTCCATGACTCTCAGCTTCTGCTGTGTCTC
The DNA here is from genome assembly GCA_902168325.1 of Peromyscus nudipes. Classification (NCBI taxonomy): domain Eukaryota; kingdom Metazoa; phylum Chordata; class Mammalia; order Rodentia; family Cricetidae; genus Peromyscus; species Peromyscus nudipes. The sequence goes on from CABHPH010131531.1 coordinate 4,783, forward strand.
ACTACCACCCGTGTTAAAGAGTGGGAAGAAGAGGCGCTGGTGAGACCGGTCAGTGGTCAAAGGCACCTGCTGCTAAGCCTGACAATCGGAGGGGATTCCCCAGACAGACATGGTGGAAGGGAAGAAATCACTCCCACAAGTTGTCCTCTGATTTCTGTGTGCCACCCCCAAAATAAAAAAGAATTAACTTAAAAAAAGTGGTAAGAATGGAGCATTATCTCTAGGGGAGGGGGGGGCACCCCGAACTTTAGATAGCAGCGTGGCACGAGGGCGAACGGGAGAATCAAGACACCTAGTTCCGTGAGTTTCCGAGTAGATTACAAATTCCCTAGCTTTTTAAGTCAATCAACAGACCTGAAAAAACTCACATTAGTTATCCCTGAACAATCTCCAATAAGCAGAATAAATATATAGATTCGTTAATTCCTTCCTTCCTTATTTCTTCATTCATGTTTTAGATTTCAGTAAATACGCTCTTGAATACTTACCAGGTATCAGACTCTGTACTAGAGACATGTAAGTGTATATGTAGTACTGGGCAAATGGACATGAAGTGTACATTGTAAAAACATACTTTGTGAGTCTTTTAACTATGAAACTGTAACACTGAGTATGTTTCCGGAAGTAAAGCTCTACTATATATATATATATGTCCTTTCTGCCCCTAAAGCTCTGTTTCTTTCCTTCCATAGTTTAAACAACAACAAAAACAAATAACATTGTATGAAACTGTTAATCAAAAGTTTATTATTCTGGGCAGGGCATGGTGACATATGTATTTAATCCAAGCACTCCAGAGGCAGAGGTAGGCAGATCTCTTGAGTTCAAGGCCAGCGAGGACTATATAGTGAGACCCTGTCTATTTAAAAATAAATGAATAAATGAAATGAATGAATGAATGAAAAAAATCACTATGGGCTGGCAAGATAAATAGATAGCTGTACAATCCTGATGACCTGAGTCAGTCTCTGGAAAACAAAAAGTAGGGTGCTGTGTGAGAGGTGTTGGATAGTTAGCTCAGCGGCAGAGCACTCCCAAGTGCAAGGTGGCCTTGGGTTATGTTTCTAGCTTTAAAAATAAAAATAAAAAGACAAAAGCCAGGTGTGGTGGTGCACACCTTTAATCCCAGCACTTGGGAGGCAGAAGGAGATGGATCTCTGCCTCTGAGTTCTAGGCCAGACAAGGCTACACAGTGAGAACCTGTCTGAAACAAAACAAAACAAACAAAAAACAAAGACAAAAAAAAAAAATCACAACATCAGGATGTGGTAGCTTGCATTGGTAATCCCAGCATTCCTATGGCAAGACTGGGTTGGCTAGCCTGAAGTACAGAGCCAGCAGCAGAAATGAGACCCTACCTCAACAAGGTGGAAGCAGAGATCAAAAAGTTGTCTCCAGATCTCCGCATCTGTGCCATGTCCCACACATGTGTACACATACACATATACACACACATACTCACACACACACTTAAATTTTAAAAAGGCTGTAAAAGTATTACTCAGCAAGTAAAATTAAGGCTTAAAATTATTTTTTCAGGTATTTTCATCTCAGTTGCTAATTTACATTAATTGACTAGCCTTGCAGCTATAATAGTAGTTTATGTTTTAAAAGAAGTCTGATAGTAGTTAAATGCTTTGGCCCATTCATAATGTATTCAAGGGGCCAACCAGGAGCATCACAAATTAGCAAAATGTAAAAAAAGGGCCAGAGATATACCACATCAAATATTTCTTAAATTAAAGAGGAAGGCAGGTCACACATGCTACATGGAGTATGACTCAACAGTCGGTTTACAGCTATGTGATTCAGAGTGTGCTCACATCCTATTTCAGCCATCTATATATAAACTATATTGCCCGAATATGCTTGCTGGACCACGTCTGCAAAAGAAGATAGAAATCTTCACCCCACAGAGTTACACCAGAGATGCTTAGTTATCAAGCTCAAAAGATGACAGTTACCCATGCTATAATTTATAGCAGTAATTTTTACTTTCTTTTCTTCCATTTTACCTCATCATTTAGTAGCCAAGTCCCTAAAGACTGTGTTTGGCTTCTTTTTCAGTAATGGAGATTCTGCAAATCTGGTTGAAGCAGTAATCTCATAGTGTATGCCTCAAATCAAGACAGGAAGAGAATCAAAAGGCAGCGGAATTTCTTAAGCTACTTTCTTACATGGGAATTGGCCTTATTACGACCTCAAGGTGACCTCACAGCAAAAAGACTATCATGAAACTAATCTCTGAGTGGAGGCCACCCAGGTGTCAGGTTTTTCCCTGGGCCCCATTCAGTTATATACTATGTCTTCCCTGGTGTTCTTTTACTTTGGTTTACCTGTTTGCATGAACCAGGACAAGATGACTTAACACACAAGGCATATATAAGTACTTGGATCTTATGCAGTATACCCTAAAGTTCAATCCTATCACCCTTGTTAAATTTTTTCTCTCAGGATCCTTTCTTGTTTGCTACAAAGTTTTTGCATGCTATGGGACTTTGTTTTAAAAGTATTTACTAAGAAATTACCCTAGAAGTAACAGTATAAAACAGTAAGTAGGGACCACCAAAATTAAGAATAGAGGTTTATTATGTGGAAAAAGGGCCCAGAAGTGAAAGAACTTTCCATGCAAGCAATAGAACTGAAGTGCAGACCCAGAACCCACCAAGATACCTGGTGGGACTGGTTGCCCACCTGCTACTTCAGCAGAGACAGGTGATCCCTGAGCAAGATAGCTAGTGAAATTAGCTATATGAGTGAGCTGGGTTCTATTGAGTAAGGAGAAGAATCATACAGGAAGATTTCCTACTTTCAATCTTGGGCCTCTACATGCTCACATACACAGGTGCTTGTATATGCATCCACACACACGTGAACATGCATTCGCAAAGGCAAATATACCACAAACACATTAAAAAGAAAAAACTAAGATCTCTAAGCATTTTACTCAATTCAAAAAGAACTCACAAGTAAATCCACTGATTTCAACTGAGTAGAAAAATTTAGTTTTTAAATATGTATCTGTAAGAATGAAAACAAGGACAGAAAAAAATCTGGTATTACTAAAGACACTATTATGTTGCTGGATATTTCTCATGGAGAACTAAAGGAATTACAATGAATATGGAAATATATGGGAAATGTCTAAAATTCTGCTCTAAGAAGATATCACAGCATAGTTCCTATCCTGTTTCTTTCTGCCTGCAATTATGATTCTCATTATACTTTTTGGTTATTTTCTGCTGGCAATATTTACTCCTTCACTGAACCAGCCTCTTTACAAATGGCTCTAATAACAATTTTATCAGAATACACCGCAACAATTTCATGACTACTTTTGCCTTATAAGACAAAAGTCCACGGCTGTATTCTCATCATCTTTCGCACGTACAAAAGCTGGCTCTCTACATCCACTCCTCCCTTAAGTACAAGAGTCACGGCGCTTGTAGTTTTTGTAGTTTCAATTTCACTGCATTGTAATCTCTGGACAGCTGACATATTAGTACTTGTGATAGAGAAAGCTTGTCAAGAACTTGCTTTAAAATAATGGTAACAGGGACCAATGAGATGGCTCAGCAGGTAAAATAATACTGAGTTTAATCCCTACGACCCACATGGTGGAAGGAGAGAACTGATTCCCATGGTTTGTCCACTGACTCCTGACTCCTACATGTATGCTACAGTACACATACACACATACAAATGTAATAAAAATTACTTTTTAAAATGATAACTTATTTAAAACATCATGAAGAAAATAAATGTTTAGCCTTTTTCTTTTTGGTCACACATGATCATAGCTATTCAAAACTGCAAAGGAATAAATCACTGAGTAACAGGGTACTGTATGAGTTCATGAATTTCTTGCCTTCCTTTTATATGTACACATAACACACACACACACACACACACACACACACACACACACACACACACACACAGGATCATACCTGCATATAATTTAATCTTTTCTTAATAAATTCAGCTTAACTGTTATTATTCAAATACTACCTTAAAGATAATCTCACAGTATATTAGTCAGTCAATTTAGTATGGTTTATGGTTTTAAACAATAGCTTCAGATGGGTGTCAGTCAGGGATGTCTAAAGCTAGCTAGAATGAAGCAGCTGTTTGAAGCACACTACTATTACAGACATTTGAAAGCTCTTTCAAATGCGAAAAGATGAACTGGATGAACCACCACTGGATACCTTCTAGTTCTAAAGTCTTAAGGGATTAAAAAAAAAGGCAAAGGGCTCTCAAAACATACCTTGAGTATTCTTGAGGATATGGAGAGGAATACCAGGTGTGAATTTCATACTTTCCAAACTCAATGACAGAGGGACAGCGGACTTGTGGGTCAGGGGGCCCAGTTACTCCGACTTTCTGTGCAATCAAGAAAAATACTGTACAAGTTAGCTAAATCAAATACACTGACCTAACAACAACTAAATAATAATAATATCAATGCCCTAAATATACACGTTGTCTTTTCAGGACCCATAAGTGAACAAGAAATCAAGAGCAAGCTAACAAGTCTTGAAGTAAGTTGTATCTTTTTTTTTGTTTATTTGTTTTTTGTTTTTTGTTTTTTTCGAGACAGGGTTTCTCTGTGTAGCTTTGCGCCTTTCCTGGAGCTCCCTTGGTAGCCCAGGCTGGCCTCGAACTCACAGAGATCCATCCGCCTGCCTCTGCCTCCCGAGTAAGTTGTATCTTTAAATGGCAGGCTCAAATAAATAAAATGCTAGCAAACCTCCTAAAACCATATGTAGTTTTGTTATACTGACTTTTGTCACTGACTTTCTGCTTAGTGACACTGGACACTTATTTCCTCAAATAAGCCTACTCCCTTAACAATTTAATTATTAAAAGACACTGCAGTGCAGGATGTTGACTACTCCCCGAGCTAGCAACAAAACAAACGAACTACACTGATCACATAAGCACACACAGAAAAGAAGGATTTCCTGTCTTGGGAAAGTAAATAGTTAAGAACAATACAAAAATAATACAACCAAGCAAGTACCAAAAAGGTCTTCAATTTGCACCACATGTGAGATTTTCTTCACTAGCAGCTGCGCACAGTTAGACTGAACAAAATCACATTTTGTTTTACACAGGCAATCTTGTCCTACTGTCTTTAAATGCAGTCTCGATGTTCTCCTCACTCCTGTAATAACCTAAAGTGGACTGTCAAGAAAGGAGTAGGGTTTATAGCCCTGATGACCTGCCTGTCTTCTACACCAGAGGTTCAAATACAAGCTCCTTCTAAACGTCCGGTATAAAACAGTAAATGCAAAGGCAATCTGATTTAATCTGCATACTATCTAACAACAAATTTACATATACACGAATAAGTTCATCACAGACATTTTACAAGTATCAAGCCACCCAAGAAAATGACAGAACTACAATTCAGGCTGACCAGATATAAGTATTAATAACTCTTCATCAAAAGAAAATCAAAATTATCCTTCAACATTGAGATTAAAAGCCTCCTGTTGGAACCCACAGATACAAATATAACAAAACTACAAAGATGAAGACCCTATTCTATGGTCTGAATGAAATTCATTAATAAGAAAGAAACGTCTTCAGCACATCTGATTTGATAATTCCCTCCTTCCCCTTTACTAATCATCCCTTTCCTCAAAGGCCAAGGGATTTAGCTCAGGTTTCACACTGGAATACAGCCAAGAGAGACCAAGCTCTTCCTGAGACCTTAAAACAAAAGACGATCATCTTCTACTAGCTGGATAAAATGCATCAGGAGTACCAGGGTCCTCCAACCGTAAACAATACAGAAACCCACCACAAAAGATGAAAATACAAGTTAGTAAATGGACTTTAAAAGGCTCTTCTTTAAACTGCACTCTGGATTCTGAGTCTTCTAATTTCCAAAGTAAGATCTTTTCATCTACCTTTGCAGTTCACAACAACAGAAAGAAGATAGGAAAATGGAATGACCAAACACCAACCCCAAAGCTAAGCTTCCTGAGGTCTGGATTAACTAGGAAGTATGAAAGCTGAAGCATGCACCTGCTGGGATGCAGCCTGCCATGGCAGAGTCCTCCCATCGGCCGCCCGGTGCTCCTCTAGCCGGATGCCCGACGAGAATGTGGAGATCCAGTTCCAGTACAACTGCTTACACATTACCACAGCTAAGAGCCAGAATCCCCTCTGCCTACACACACCTTCACTTCTGGCGCTGTGCAATGCTCTGGCACATGCGCTCATGCACTTATGTACTCCACCACCTCAATTCCCCTGTGTAGTCTTCAGAGGAAGGGTTTTCCACTCACTCAGGTTTAAAGACAACAAGGCTCTGCAGGAAGAGAAAGCACCTATACATGTACTCACTCATTTACTTGCACTGGGCCCAATCAATTACTGAATTACTACAAGATCATCTTAAACGTTTCTGATCCTTCTGCCTCCACCTTCTGAGTTCTGGGATTAAAGGTACGTACCATCACCATTTGATTTCATGTGGTACAGGGGACCAAACCCTAAAACTCTGTGCATTCTAGGCAAGCATTCTTACCAACTGAGGTACACATCCAGCCTAAGAAAAAACAATCCTTAATGCAAATATGATCTTGCTATTCCATCTGAGGGCTTCCCAAAACATTAGATTCAAGATTAAGAACCCCAAATCCTAACTTCTGGCTTGTTTCTCCAGTTTCATCTGTGTGATCTTTACTCACCCCCTAGTCACACTGAACCGAGTTCCTCACCCCCTTTCTCTGACCCTGGCACTGTCTAGGCAATGCCCTTGTAGCACTCTTCTCACAGCTTTCTGCCTGCCTTGCTGACTGTCTTTTCAATCTTGAGATCACTACTTTCTTTTTTTTTTTTTAATTTATTTTATTTTACAATATAATTCAACTTTACATATCAGCCATAGATCCCCCCGTTCTCCCCGCTCCCGCTCCCCTCCCCCTCCCCCCGGCCCACCCCCCATTTCCATCTCCTCCAGGGCAAAGACTCC